>BKZX01017737.1:0-12187 GCA_014362285.1 Fagus crenata
AATGGAATGTTCAACTTTTCATCTTTTTAGAAAGTGTCAATAGCAAAAGGTTTTTGCTTTGGATCCAAATGGGGTTTTCTATTTAGATGCCTTCTCTACCAATTCAATGGAAGACTTCATCCTCAGGATTATCAGCTCCCACAAGTTTTTAGTTGAAGGTATTGATAGTTTGTATTGATGGGCCCGCTCGATTATTGGAAAAATTATTATGGTTTATTTTATTTATCTGTGCCTCTTTGGGCCTATTTTTAATAGGGATTTGAATAAATTATAAAATTTAAAAAAAAAAAGTTTAAAAGGTTGTAGTTAATAAGTCAAATAAGCTATATTTTAAGACTTACCAAACACATAATGGACCAAAAGGACTTTATTAAAACTTTGAATTATTACTTTGTAACCTTTGAGGAAATTTCTGTCAATGTTGTATATAGAAAGGAGAAAAAAGATATGTATTTCACATAGTTCTCCCCTACATGTGATTTTCAAAGAATAGTCGTTGAAGTACAACCATGAGACATATTTACCCTTGAAGTAGAACCATGAGACAATAAGTGTAATTCAAAGAGTAGTCATTCTGATTGCTCAAATATCTGATAAATTGGCTTGGGTTATGTGGATGCTCTTTTTTTTCCACATTTGCCACGTGTCGCCTTGTGAATGGTGGAACATGACTTTTATTGTTTAATGGGGTGTTGAATCCAAAACTCGACATTAGGCTAATGGTTCGCCTAGCGGCTGATGGTGCAATTCCCTTGAGTCTAAATCTGTCACGTTTGGAGTCTGCCAAGTCTAGGTCTGCAGTGGAATAAGGAACTCAAGATTTGGTATCTGCCAGAGCATGAGAACCAGTCCGCTGGACCAAAATCCAAGTGGAACACAACACACGTGTCGCCTCATGAGTGGTCGAATGTGGTGTGGATCTATTTGATGGGGATGTTGAACCCAAAACTCTACACCGGGCTTGTTGGGTTACCCAATGACTGATGGTGCTTCCTTCCGGAGTTTCTGATCTACTGGGCCGCAATACACATAGAGAATGGTCATGGTAGACTGACAAGACTAGTACCGCGGATCAAAACTAATTACCTTAACTTTGCTTTCACCAGGGCATCCAGTGACAACAACACATAAGCAATATGTAATAAACAACAGAACTCAGAAGTCAATGATCTACTGGGCCACAATACCCATAGAGAAGGTCACGGTAGATTGACAGAAACCAGCATTGCAGATCAAAACTAATCACAATAAACCTTGGATTCACCAAGGCTTGCAATGATAATAGCATTTAAGAAATACACAATAGGTTTGCCAGTAGATGGACAACATCAATCCCGCAGATCAAAATTAAACACAATAAACTTGGCTTTCACAATGATTTGCAATGAAAAGTAACATGTAAGAAAATATATAACAAACCATGGAACTCAGGAGATTTGGGGAGTAGGAAGAGGATTATTTACTGTGCAAAAGTGTATGAATCAACATCATTAATTGGTATGAGTGTTTGGTGGTTGAATGTGTAGGAATATGAACAATGTAAAAACAAAACAAAAAGTAATCTAGTGGACTCCCGTAAGAGTGTTTATCACTTGAGAGAAAGAAACAACGTTAGAATGAATTATAATCATCAACAGTTCTATTTATATTAGAACTGTCAAGAGTTGCAACTTATCATAATTCATTAACTTCCAGTAACCGCCAATTGGTTATTGGCAGTTAGTTGGATTTCTCTAATCTCAATGGAATAGCTAACCACCAAAAGGCTAGGCTATAGTATATGAGTGTCCACACTTATTATGGTGTGATCACTCTTACACCTTCATCTCCCACTTGATCACACTATAAAGTGAAATCGCATGAGTTAGTTGGTATATCAACCTGGTACCAATAATAAAACTCATACCAACTCTCATATGTATAAACCATACAGATCGGCATCAGAAGACGACTATACTCTTGTGTGCACACTTTTCTTGTCATCCATTCTGACCGCACCTATCTTCGTATATTATCAAACCGATATTGTACTCCAGGCGACTTTCAAATCACTATATTTCAAGTGACCGGCATCAATCTTTATGGATGGGAAAATCAGTCCATACCCATACCATCATTGACGACTTCAGCCGCATGTATTTAATAATAATACATCGACCTGTGCTGAAATTTCCACAAGTACTTCCTAGGCTTTCCTTAAGTGACCTTATCAGCGTCTTTCACTAACCAAGCGTGGATATCACCCAGTTCACATGATGCATATAATGCACTTTACAACCATGTGATCTGTGACTTCCCATTCCCGTTAGTGAGTCTCTTGCAACTATTCCTGACCAATATTCTATATTGCAAGAGTTGCATTTGATCGTTCTCCTAGGCATCCCCAGGTCCATCCGATCTTGCAAAATTATGTAACTCGACTGAATTACCTCTCAGTCTCATTCCTGTTACATGCATTCTGAATTGGTTCAGAGTCAATCCCTTGGTCATGGGATCGGCCACCATCTCGACCGAGAGGATAAAGTCGACTTATTATCACCTCTCTTCCACTATATTTTGAATATAGTTATACATCAATGTGCTTGTCCCTGGAATTATTAGTTCCAACTTTTTATTAACGAGATAGTGGACATTGCAAAGCACATTGATCGGTCTACCAGGTATACCTTAATGCAAATTATTTATAAAGCATTATCATCCACAAACCACACAACTTACAACATCAACGTAAGTCATATATATCATTGTGTTGTAGGCTATGTAAAAATCATCTCACATGATATATTTAGCAACACATCTTTGTTTCTTGCCTAACCAAGAAACTGTCATACCATAGCCTATCTTAGAAAATATTTCTCAATTCATGTATGATGCTCACCTTCACAATAAATGTGAATTTATGTTTAAAACTTAAACACAAGCCATGTAGCAATCAAATCAAGATGATTCCACCATTATGCATATTACAATGCACACTGAGACTGAAAAACTTCCGCTCTTTGGACACATTATCAACTTAGTCTCTTTCATATGTAAAATAAATTTACATGTGATCCAGGAAAACCAAACTCTTGGTATCCTCCCACTATTCTTATATTTTGGTGGTTACATTTATGGCATCAAATTCATAGAATTTAATCATGTGAGATTATGGCGAGTCAATCTATATATGCATAACATTTCACATTACCATGTACAATTTAATGTAACTATTATTATGACTCACCATATGTATTAAACATAATAATTCTAGCAAAAAATTATTTTTGCAATATCATGTGTCCGAAAATTAATCGAATAAAGAGCACAATAAAAGTTTACCAACTTACAGTTTACTAGGATGAAAATCCTAGTATATGACCACCTTGAGTGCGTTGGTGTCCTTATGTCTCAAAATTCAGTTTGTGATCCATCGCAACCATTTCCAGCCTATGCTCTTTATCCTTCGCAATTTGCTTCGTATCACGAATATCATCTCCTTGAGTATTTTTAGGCTCTGCACACTCAAATCTCATCTTGGAGTTGGAATTCCTCAGATTTGACTATCAATGTCTCCATCACACGATCCATTTCTTCTTTTAATGCAAAACATCAAGATTTGATAACTTGGCTTAACCCACTTATTGATTCATAAGTGTCCACTACTATGGAATTGTGCAATTCATAGTAGAAATTATACTTGGCCTAAATCGGCCAATGTGATAATGATGCATGGATAAATAACTATATATACATTTGGCTAGTAATAGATCTAGCCAATTTGGAACACTATAGTTAAATGGGATTGGTGGCCCCATTCAAATAAAGAATGGCCTTATGTTCCCATGAACATAGTCATTTGCACCGATCAATCAGAAAGTGATCAACTTTCACTTTCTCTAGTTCCCGTATAAATTTTTGAAACGGTGCCAGCACATGTTTTCGATCATCACCATCACACAGAACGGTTATCTCGCTCATTGGTGCTTTCATCTGCGAATGAGATGGTCCTTTGCTAACGCCATGATTTGTGATGGTCTGAGACACATGGCCATCTTCTTGTATGAGATGGTTTTTACCATCTTGTTCTCTTTGCCACGGCATGATGATGAGAACGTCATCAATTTCTTTGCCAAACCCATACTGCCATAGTCTCTTGCGATAACCACTAGTTTCCTAGATATACATGAACCAATGCAACCAAAATGCACCGTGGGTCACCCTTCTGCTATGCCTCGGTGTAGAGGTTCTTTGCACCGACGACGATCTCATAAAGCACACTTCTTCGGTGACATTCCGTGGGCTTCCACTCTTGGTCCGGAGCGGTGCCGCCACTGCCACTCATATATATCTTTTTGGATCTCATAACCGACTCTCTCTCTTTGTCAGTGATATCTGGTGTAGATCTTGAAACAAAGAATAACCACTAGAAACAGTGACAATCCATGGAGTTACCACTTGCGTGATCCAAGCGGTGGATCATCATTGTGTTGCCATCAATGTCTTCAATTACCACGGGAGTCCATTGACACAATCTTGTTAAAGAAATTGTGTAAACAACCTACGCTCTGATACCACTGTAGGAATATGAACAATGTAAAAACAAAACAAAAAGTAATCTGGCGGACTCCCGTAAGGGTGTTTATCACTTGAGAGAAAGAAACAACGTTAGAATGAATTATAATCATCAACAGTTCTATTTATATTAGAACTGTCAAGAGTTGCAACTTATCATAATTCATTAACTTCCAGTAACCGCCAATTGGTTATTAGCAGTTAGTTGGATTTCTCTAATCTCAAGGGAATAGCCAACCACCAAAAGGCTAGGCTATAGTATATGAGTGTCCACACTTATTATGGTGTGATCACTCTTATACCTTCAGAATGTGGGATTTTTGGCTGCGGTAGATAGAAAGTGTTTCAGTCTACCGCGGATCTGCAGAAAGTGTTCTGCAGAATTTGGTTGTCTTGTTCCCTTGAGCTTTTTCTGGATTAGCTTTTAAGTAGGGATGTGTTTCAGACCAAGATCAACCAACCCCCCTTTCCTATTTCTCACCCTTCTTTATAATGGTGTTAATATCTTGTGATCTCAACCATTGCCCTCTTAATCATGGTAATTTCTGTTTATCCGCGAAATAAAAAGGGTGGGATTTGATTGAATTTTTCTAAGATTAAGAAAATAATCTTTATCTGCCGCAGGCCTGATTTGGGCAGCGGCAGACAGCTAATCTCTCATTTCTGGTGTTGGGGATGGTAAGCATTAAATGCTTGACAAGGGGAGTTAAGGTAATTGAGTTGACTCATACACATTTTGCATAATCAAGTTTGATCTTACCATTTTTGCATTATTCCCCAGCAAATTAATGTTTTTTATGTTACGGTAGATCAAAGAAATTCAGTAAATTAATCTTCCTTAGTTCCATGTTGAAGATGAGCAAAGACCATCGAAGTGCTGGGCTATAGTGGTCGCTGCTCTTGTGTAGTAGTAGCTTTGGCGGCCATGGCAGCTTTCTCGGCCTTTTCAGCTTCTCTTTTGTCTTCCTCATGATTTCTTGTCACATTTGGAGCTGCGGTAGATGGTTTTGTGGCGGTGTCTACCATGACCGCTGGGTAATGAGGAGAACCAGCCCCCTTCCTACAATAATGAGGCCTTGTGATCCATTGCTCACCTTGGGAAAGCGCTCTTCTTTATTGCCTTGAGCTTTGTGATGAAAAGAGGGGGAAAAGAGAGCATCACGTGGGTCTCACTTTCCTTCCCCTTTTTCTGGACTTTTCTGGAGAGTTTCCCTCTCCTTTTTGAATTATTCCAGCAAGTTCCACATCATGGCAGCAGATGTGGGTTTGGGGCCAAGTGGGCCGAATTGCATTTTGGTCCCAATTGATGGCCCAAGGTCATTGATTCTTGCTTCCTGCTACCGCAGATCACTGGGCTTGACTTTTTCCTTGGGTTCTCAAAACCAAATTCGAGGCTTTGGGCTTGATCTGATATTGGCTGAAAAAATGGGCCTCTACAGGTTGCAAATAATAATGAGGAGTTTTTGTTATTAAAAAAAAAAAAAAAAATGAGGAGTTTTTTTTTTGTCAAGTCAGCATATTGGGTAAGCCAATCCAATAGATTCAACATTTAAGAGACGGGACTTTGGAAGAATATTTGGAAGCTTAGGATTCATGAACAATTTAAAACGTTTATAGTCTTGCCAACCAGAACTAGAATTCAGGGCCCTTGGTGGTCTCTCAACAACAATCAATGTGAGAGGGCTATTATATTTATGTGTAGTTATATGATGAAAATAACATGTACAATCTTGAATATTCTTGATATATAACATCATAACAATTCAACAATTTAAAATATTCAAAATTTCAATCATGCATATGATATATATGTCTGTGTATTGCGATTTTGTCACATATATACACACTTTATTACACACCAGTTAGTACTGCATAGGACGAGCAAAGCCCACTACAAATGACAATCTCCTTATAGATTCAAAGTTTCCTACACATAAGAATGAGAATAAAAAATAAAAATATCAAAACGGGGAGGGAGCAACAGCAACCAAAAAAAAAAAAAAAAAAACAGCAGTAAGAACCATGACTTTCCCGTGTATTTGTTACTAGCTCAATCTAAGATACGATATAAGACTGGTTCCTTCTAGACCAAAAAAGCAAAATGGAGTTGAAAGTTGGTTATATTATGATCAAAATGACAATGACATGTTATTTGAGCAATTGTGTAATTAAGGATTGTAGATGCCCATTTTTTCGGTCCACGGTAGACCAAGTCTAACACCTCAGTGATCTACCAGAGATCCAAAGCTCAACAAGCCCAATGATCCACGGTAAACAAAACACGAAGAGAAATGGCCCAAAAGCAATCCACCAGGCCCAAGCACCAAAGAGCTTAACAAAAGCCCAGCCCATTTATTCCCCAAACTCAAGTCTGCTGCACAAGAAGAATCTGAAATAATTTGAAAAAAGAGAGGGAAAATGGCTTTCATGAACACATCTTTTCCCTCCTCTCTTGGCGCGGTGATCGAGGCATTGAAGGGAGACATTTCCAAAGCAAAATCAGATTACCAAAGCCACCATAATCATGACAAAAGGTTGGTTTTCTTCATTAACCAACAGATAAGCATTATGGTTCCAGAAAAAATGGTCTGCGGCAGCCCAGAAAAGAGGAAGGAGGCTGGTCCTCCATGCTGCCCAGTGGTCCACGGCGAGTTACCCAGTGGTCCATGGCGAATTACCCAGCAGTCCACAGCAAATTCAGTCACAGAACGATCTGCGGCGGCGGCACCAGCTGCAGCAGATGACGAAGGGATGATATAAGGTCCGAAAAGACCAAGAAATCTCCCATGGCCGCCTAAATCACTACCAGCTGAAGTGAGTAATGATGAAAGGCAAGCTGGTCATCTCCTTTGTCCACTGGTCACGGTGGACTTCGTCACAGAATGATCCACGGCATCACCAGCTGAAACAAAAGCAACAATCAAAGGCTGAAAAGGCTTGTGGAGTCTGCCATAGCCACCAAGGCAACCACCACTTGAGAGCAACGACCACCACAGCCCAGCACTACGGCGGTCCTTGCTCCTTCACATCATGGAACTTAGGAAGCACGGTTTGGAGGTAGGGGAATCAATTTACTCAAATTTTATTTGATCTGCCGCAACAGAAATGGTATTGATCTGCTGGGGAAAAATACCAAAAATGGTAAGATCAAATCTAATTAATGCAAAACGTATATGAGTCAAGTCATCTTAATTATTTCAGATCATTACCGAGCATTAAATGCTCGTCACTTCCTCCCTCATAAATGACCTGAAATCCGCCGCTCACCGCAGATCAAATCAGATCTGCAGCGGATGAAAACCATCAGCTCAGCCCCAAAAAATTAAACTTTGTCAAATCTCAGCCCCTTTATCTCTTGGTTAAACAATGATTCTCATGATGAGGAGGATAACAAATGAAACCATTAGATACAAACACCATTATAAATAGGGGTGAGAAGAAGGAATAAGGGGTTGGTTGGCTGATCAGAAAACTCTCATACTGAAATTTCTCCATTAGAGCTGACTTCAAAAGCTCTAGAAATACAGTTAACCAACACCAGTCCACGGGACACTTCCCGTAGGTCCACGGTGGACTAAAAGCACTTTTTTTTAGTCTGCCACAACAGAAAACTCACATCAAACACTTAACCCAACACTCAGTACTGACTCATGTACGTTTTGAACAGTAAATGGTTCTCTTCCTACTCCCAAATCTCCCAAGTTTTATGATTTGTTGTATTTCTATTATCTGCTTCTACTTCTTGCAAGTCACGAAGAGAGCAAAGTGTATTGTGCCCAACGTCTTGGTCCACGACACTGATTCTTAACTTCTTTGTACTGCTTGTCATGTGTTTGGCATTTGTTTTTACTGATTATGAATTCTTGAAGAGTTGAGTTTATTGTACTAAATCTCAGTCTTCGAGATTGATTTCATTTGTTTGTAAGGCAATTTACAAAATACTTCGCATGTGTTATTACCACTGTTGTTGTGATTACTGAATGTTCTGGTGGAAGCAAAAATTCAAAATTATCAACCCATTTTGATCTGCGACATTGGTTTCATTAGTCCACCGTAACCACCTGCGTGAGCATTGCAGCCTGATGGATCAGGGAGCACTAGAGGGAAATGCACCATCAGCCATCAAGTGGTCTACCGCACTTGGTGTAGAGTTTTGGGCTCAACATCCCCCCCACACACAAACTCAGCCCGTGTTTAGCCCGTCCGTGGATTAATACGTGGCCCATACGGTGCAGAAATTTTGTGCATCCACAAGGATTAATATGAATTAGAAGATTCTAACAATTATTGCAATTTGTAGATGTTCAAAATATTATCTTGATATTTGAGATAATTAAGGAATTATTTTGAAAGAATTTCAAAGTAAGTCAATAAACTCTAAAAAGTATTGACTTATCCTACTACTGAAGATAAAGATCCTTAAGGATCCATGTTAAATCTCTCTCTAGGGTTTTTACTATGGTCATATAAATAAGAAATATCACGTTAGTGGTTGGCCATCAAAACTATGGTATGATACTACCTTAGGAGGCAATACACTTGGGTTGCTATAAAAGGTATGCATATTATTCTTAAAGTTTATAATTATGTGGTGTAATGATTCTTGAATGAAACAGAAAATTTTTATTTGTCATTAATGCTTCCGCAAACTAATAGTTGTATTAGAGCTTACCACATCAAATCATGAATTTAATTTTATTTTATTTTGTACAAAAGGATGCCATGAATGTTTATGGCATGATTATATATATGAATGTTTATGATGTAATCCATAATCCATAAATTATATATATGTACGAATGTATATTCTGTGATTCGTTGTTTATGCCACATGATTAATAATAAATATGAATATGTGATCCATGACTTATATCTGTGAATATTTATGAAGTAATCCATGACTTGAATATATATGAATACTTATGCCGTGATTTGTGAATGAAATATATGTTATGCTGTGAATGAAATATACAGATGTTTTCTATTGTTTCGCCATACCATGTAATATACGGATGTTTTTTGTGTATTTTCCCTCTTGACATCATTCTCCTTTCTTACTAGCTCAATTTGTGACGCAGAATAAAGTGTGATAATTAAAAGAATATGAACTGTGTCAGTATTCAAGGGGCTGGAATCCACCAGTAAAAAGAAACTTTCAAAGAGATAGTTTTATTGACGGCTGAATAATGAAATTAGGTTTGTTACAACTAGTACTTATACCGTTTAAAAGCAAACCCTAATTGACTTAAAACAAGAAATTACAAAAAATGACAAATAAATGTGAAAATTGCATAATAGCCTCTAAACTAGCTGTAAAATTTGGGACGACGGGTTGCGCGTTTGGTCTTCTGGCGCTCAAATTGCTCCATGAAATCTTCTGCTAGCTGTCCTACGTCAATTTGAGATACGATGGCATCTGACAAGACTAGTTCCTCCTAAACCAAAAAAGCAAAATGGAGTTGAAAGTTGGTTATATTATGATCAAAATGACAATGACATGTTATTTGAGCAATTTTGTGATCAAGGATTAATGTGAATTAGAAGACTCTAACAATTATTGCAATTTGTAGATGTTCAAAAGATTATCTTGATATTTGAGATAATTAAGGAATTATTTTGAAAGAGTTTCAAAGTAAGTCAATAAACTTCAAAAGGTATTGACTTATCCTACGGCTAAAGATAGAGATCCATAAGGATCCATGTTAAATCTCTCTCTAGAGTTTTTACTATGGTCATATAAATAAGAAATATCACGTTAGTGGTTGGCCATCAAAATTATTGTGTGATACTACCTTAGGAGGCAATACACTTGGGTTACTACAAAAGGTATGCATATTATTCTTAAAGTCCATGATTATGTGGTGTAACGATTCTTGAATGAAACAGAAAATTTTTATTTGTTATTAATGCTTCCGCAAACTAACAGTGGTATCAAAGCTTACCACATCAAATCATGAATTTAATTTAATTTAATTTTGTACAAAAGGATGCCGTGAATGTTTATGGCATGATTATATATATGAATTTTTATGATGTAATCCATGATCCATAAATCATATATATGTACGAATGTTTATTTTGTGATTCGTTGTTTATGCCGCATGAATAATTAATATATATGAATTTGTGATCCATGACTTATATATATATATATGTATATGTTTATGCCGTGATTTGTGAATGAAATATATGTTATGCTGTGAATGTTATATACAGATGTTTTCTATTGTTTCACCATACCATGTAATATCCGGATGTTGTCCATGTATTTGCCCTCTTGGCATCATTCTCCTTACTTAGAGCATTCTCATCCCATGAGCTAAAAGACACTTTTAGCAAAAATAGATGTTCATGTAGCAAAAACTCACAAAAATAAGACTCCCATCTGGTCTTTTAATTTAGCTCAAAAAAGTACCTGTTGCTATTGATACCGAGTACTGTAGCATCAGGTAAACAATTTTTAAATCTTTTTTAATCAATTCTCTTTTCGCTCTCATAAGCTTTCTCTCTTGAAACACCTCCTCTCTCCCCTTGTCTCCTTCTTGGCTTCTTGGGGCATCAATTGAAACTTTTAGACCATTGCTACCCAAAAATCTGTGAAGCCACCACCACCACGTCGTCGGGGAGAGGTTAGTTCAGTCTCTTGTGCTTTCCGTTATCCTCCTTCACCACTATAATGTTGTACCACGTGTCGTTTCCATCCGCCTGGAACTCCAACTCTGCCTCCTCCAACGACATCTCATTTCGTCGTTTCGTCTTGGGTTGTCGTTTGCTTTTTGATTTTTGGTTTCTTTTTGGTTTATTTTTACAGCAGAGGAATGGAATGAATGAAGAGAAAGAATGGGTTTTTGGTATGTTGTGATGAATTTGTAAAATGTTATGTGATTGGGTTTTTGGCATGTTGAATTTGTGAATTGTTGTTGTGATTGGGTTTTTGGTATGCTGAATTTGCTGGGTTTATTTATTTATTTTATTTTTATTTTTTTTATGACAGTTGAATTTATGATGCTGACTTGAATTTGCTGGTGTAGGAGGAATGTGTGGAAAAAATAATAAAAAAAGAATTATTTTATAATATTATAATAGAATGTATTATAAAATAAAGAGTGGGATATGAGGTGTATTGGAAAAGTAGTTAGATAAAATAGAAAAGTGACATTTTGAAGAGATAAAGTAGAGAAAGTTTACAAAATGGGATGAGAATGCTCTTACTAGCTCAATTTGAGATATAATGGCAGCCGACAAGACTGGTTCCTTCTAAACCAAAAAAGCAAAATGGAGTTGAAAGCTGGTTATATTATGATCAAAATGACAATGACTTGTTATTTGAGCCATTATGTAATTAAGGATTAATGTTGAATTAGAAAACTCAGTCTTCATGTCAATAATAGTGGTAGTCTGGTAGACACTAGATAGACATTTTCTTAATTTTGTCCACCAATGCAACATTGCATCTCTTTAATTTCTCAATGGCCTTTTCTTGTTACTTTCATACACAGTAAAAACAAAAATTCAAAATTCAAAGTGTGTAGTTAGTAATTTTGCATCACTATATTTGTTCATGTTGTGACCAATCTTATAACCACTAGCCCCATACCTGTTCATCAAAATTTAGCAAAGGGGAGTGATTGAG
>BKZX01017747.1:1719-13266 GCA_014362285.1 Fagus crenata
ATATAGACTCAATGATAGTATTTTGCTTTTTTTTTTTTTTTTTTTTTGGCATATTGAAGTGCTTCTTTTTCCATTCTAAACTAACATATCTTTTAGCTATATCAATAACTCTTGGTATTCGGACATTTATCTGATTGTATGTTAAGAAAACAAGCATCTCTAAAGACCCAATATTGCTCATCACCATTGAATGGCAGTAAAATGTGTTAGCAAACATCATAAACAACAATAATGCTATTAATTAATATTAAAGCAAAAAATTATTACTTAGACAGAACAGTTTAAAAACCTTTCAATTACCACATGAAAATACGTTAAATTCAATACAATTGAAATAACCCACTAATATAACTACTACAAAAAAAAAAAATGTTAGAGAATACAATTCATATCAAGGGCGAGTAAAACTAAAATGGGGTTAACATGCTGAAACTTTGAAGAAATTCGATCCTTATCTACCAAGCAAACAAATTATGGTAGAAATTGTTCCAATTATCAAATTAAATGTAACATTCTTCTCTATCTTTCATTAGAAATTGGGAAATAATCATTTCTACATAACAAAAAAATTATTTACTATCTTTTAAATAATCAAAATAATATCATACGTTAAGAATAATGTTTTAAATTGTCAGTCCTTTGGTATTGTTGTTTTGTGCCTGCACCTGACTGGAAAATCACTTAACGAGAATAAGCATAGGTAATCAACATTTGCAATTATTTATATTTACTTGAATTAGGGAGCGGCACATGTTGTATGTATTTCTTAACGAAATTTCCTTACATTTTTACTAAATAAAATAGTTTTTATCATGCAAGATCATTTCATACAAATTACAATTTAAAAAGATCATTTCATGTACGAAGACAATTACGCGCATTGCGCGGGTCTACGACTAGTATAAACTAAAAGCTGAAGCTAAGAGAAATTTTTTAAGCTTTGCCAAATACATCCACGTCATATTTTCTGCTCCCACACACTTTCAGCTTCCCGTTCTCTCTATTTAATTAATTCTCTCTCACACTTTTATTCAAAAAAAAAAATTCTCTCTCATGACTGTTCCTCTACCTCACCTCTTCATCTACCTCTCTCTCCCTCTCACCTCTTGAACTCCTTGACCTCTTCATCTCCCCAAGTAATTATCTCATCTTTCCATCTACCTCTTTCTCCCTCTCACCTCTTGAACTCCCAACCTCTTCATCTCCCCAATAAATTGCACCCCCAATTTCCTATTTAAATCTTGTGGTGGGATTTTTTTTTTAGTCTTCCTGTGCTTCCTATGGTTTTATTGTTGTTTGAGTCTCAAAGGTGCGTTCTTTCTCCTTTGGTTTCTTTGTTTATTCTTTATTGTTGTATTCACCTAGGAGCTTTAAGTTGTATATCATTGTGAATAAAACTGTATAGGGTTATAGTTATGTTTTTTGTTCAGTCTGAAAACATTACATGTCGTTGGAAGTTTTCTGCACATCACGCGGATTTGCGACTAGTATAAACTAATAGCTGAGGACTCAGCTATCTTCCTAGACATGCCACGTAGGATTTTCTATTCTCATAGCAATCCAAATCACATTTATTCTTCCCATATTTTTTTTTCTTATTTTAATATTGTAATTTATTTTTATCCTTATCTATAAAGATTTCCCTCTTTCTCAAACGCATGACTCCTCCTCTATTTTCACTCACCTCATTTACCTTATTCCAAAATTCAATTTTATTCCTTTCTCCCTAAACGTTCCTTTTTTTTTTTTTTCTTTTTTTCTTTCTTATTCCGCCTCTTCCTCTTCCTCTTCCCATCAAAACCTTCATTAACCCACGGATTGATTTCAACATTTAATTTTATCAATTAAAATCCTTTTCACTATCTCTCTCACATGTCTCTAATTCTCTAACTCTCTCTCCACCGTGTGTCTATTCCTCTTCTTCTCTAACACTTCCAGACTTCCAGAATTTTCAGCTTCCCTATAGCTTTCTAACGCCTCTAACTCTCTTTCTCTCTCTTCCCTTTCCTTTTTTTCTCTCTCGGATTTCCTTATCTTCTTAGTTTGTATTTCCTATGCTTCAGTAAATTCCAAATAATCACACGTCTTCAGTTATATGTATTCACATCCTTCAATCGATAAATGGAAGACACGTAGTTTCTAAGATTGTAACGGTGCTTGCAAAGTTAAAAGTTCTCCATCTCTATCCAAAATCTCAAAATCCCAACTCACCCTTTAAATGCACGCACTTTCCTTAGTTGAGTTCAAAATGCTATTTTCTACCAGTAAGTTCTCTCTCCATTTCAATTTTGAGCTTTTTTTATTTATTTATTTTTTTTCCAAATATTTGCTTTGGTCTATGCTTAGCAGATCCAGAGGCAAATGCAAGAGGTCGATGTGGAACCTATCAAGCATTCAATACCACACTCGGTTTGTTGCTTGCTGCTTGGGAGGAATTCCTCAATCCTCTCTTGAATCTTTGGTAATCCAATTTCTTTTACGTACCAATTTTTTTCTTTTGTTTTCTATCCATCTTGATTTTGTTTAGGTGATGCTAAATTGTCACTTAATTTTTGTTTGTAATGCAAGTTCTAATTACTTTTTGAATGCTTAATTGTTTTAGTTTATATGTTTTTACCAAATGCTAATTTCCTCACCATGTGTTTGATGTTTTGTTTCTAATAGGTAGCAAACCAATTAGGTTAAGTCATATTGAGAAATTAATTGTACTCTGCAGACCATGTCCCGCATTAGAATATCTACTTTCGAACACAAATGAAGGAGAGCCGCAGTGCATCGCAGTTCCTTGCCAATTGAAGCACATCTATCACGTTTTCTTTGGTCAGCCAACCATGGTGTAGAACATATATACAAACTCTTTTCAGTGATGGAATTGAGTAGGAGTGTGACAAAACCAACAAATGGAGAAAAAACTTCTTCATTGCTTCCTCTTCATAGTTGCATTAGAATTGTCTTAAGCTAGAATAGCTATCTGAGAGAAAGATGAGTATAGAAAATAGATGAAAACAGAGACAGCTTGATAAGGCACTAAATCTTTATTTATCTCATACCATTCTTTACTTTTGATTGCTGCAGAATATTCCCAAGCATAGGAGATGCGACACTCTGCACAATGAAAAAGAAGCCTTTAGCCCCATCCTTGTTCAAAAATTACTTAGCAATAATTTGCATGTGATGAAATTATAGTTTCAATAGTCCATTTGCCTCTGTTATAATGCCGTTTTAGAAATTGGAAAGAGAACAATTTTTTCAATAAAATCTAACTATTATATGGCATTAATGGTTACAGTATAATTTGCATATGCTATATTCTAACTAATTATACAAATGTGAATTTTAAGGAGAGTATTTAAAAGAATTTAATTTCTTTTCTTAGGAATGGTTATCAAGAAGTTAATAAATTACTCTACAACTATATGCATATGTTTCTCTGCCCCTAGGGTCTAACCCTAGTCGCCAATAGAATATCGTCCTTGTCACTGTACAAGCCTATAGTTCCCTCCCGTGGCCCACACACAGGTAGGACGGAAAGTTTTGGGGTGTCCCCACCAGGTTCGTTGTTCTGTTTGTTTATTTTTCAACTTTATACCTTTTCCTCGTTACCAATGGATGATTTAGATGGGTTATGGAAAAGATTATCCTTGAATGACAAAGAAGACAACATTTTTAACCTCTCATCGGATTCTCAGCCTGACAAACCTACACTTGCTGTAAAATTTTACACTCGGAGGGTGATAAATGTTGAAGCCATAGCACACACCTTCAAACCTCTATGGCAAACTAAGAAAGATTTCTCTATCCAAGATGTGGGAGACAATATGGCTCTGATCGAATTTGAGGATGCAGCAGATATGGAACGCGTCCTCCTCGGAGAACCGTGGTCGTATGATAAATACTTGATTGCCTTTCACCGATTGAACAAGGAGGTAGCAGTAGAAAATCTTCCTTTCCACCAGGTGGCCTTTTGGGTTCAACTGCACAACCTCCCAGTGCTTAGCATGAAAAGAAAGGTGGCTATAGCTATGGGTAGTTTCATTGGAGAAGTGTTGCCATCCCCAACCCAGGACGAAGAGGCAGGCAATGGTAAATATATGTGAATTCGGGTTAGGGTGAATATCACAAAACCTCTTTGCCGTGGCAGAAAAATTGGTCTAGGCAATGGAACAGAGAGCTGGGTTTCCTTCCAATATGAACGGTTGCCAAATTTTTGCTATTGGTGTGGAATCCCAACTCACGATGAAAGAGACTACGAAAACTGGTTGAAAACACCAGAAAATCTCAGAGAGAGACCTCTAGAGTTTGGTTCTTGGCTTAGGGCCAATGGGGAGAGATTGTTTCATAAAGTTCAGGTTGCTGTTGAAGGGAACAGCCGCCGTGCAACTGGGAGTCGATGGAACTCTGCTACTCAAAATAAGTCCACTCCGCCACCTCCCCAACCTCATGCCACCACTCCTCCGTGCGCTTACTTCCCTGCTACAGATATGGAAATCATGGAAAGCTTGGTAACAGACCAATCCAAAGCTGATTTTACGGGAGCAAATCCCATGAGTTTCGAGGATAGGCTGCATGAAATTGATGTGGAAATTAATTATGTTCCCTTAAGTCAGGGAGATTCGTTGCTAGCTGGAGTCAACCTTCTGGAGCCCATTGTATCTGCTGAGCCATACATGACTAATGTGGGCCAGTTGCATCCGACTACTTCTCCTGATATAACACGGGCCCAACCGAATGTTACCTCAAATAAATGGGCCACTCCTGAGCGCCAAGGCAAGTCCAAAATTGGTTCATGGAAGCGAAAAGCCCGTTCAAAGGAGCCAACTTCTTCTACATCTCAACTAATCCTGGCAGAAAAAAGAACAAGTGCAGCAGCTTTCCAAGCAACTCCAACTGAGACACGGCAAACCAAGACTGCTCGTCTTCTTCAAAATGAGCTCTCATCGGCGGAGGCTGGATCCCAGCCCCGCCGAGACCAATGAATTGCCTGAGTTGGAATTGTCGTGGGCTTGGGAACCCATGCACAGTTCAAGAACTCACTTGCCTTGTGCGGGTTAAAGCTCCCTCGGCTGTCTTTCTAATGGAAACATGGTCGAATGAGGATTATCTTGAAATTCTCAGATGTAATTTACAATTCAGCAGCAAACTAGTAGTTCATAGTAATAAAATGGGTGGAGGTCTTGCCCTGTTTTGGAGTTCTGACTTGGACGTTTCTATCAAAAGCTATTCAAGCAACCATATCGATGCCGTAATCAATGAAGGAAAGTCTGATGCATGGAGAGTTACAGGAGTATATGGTGCCCCAGAGACCCATAATCGATATAAAGTTTGGGACTTGATCTGTAGGTTGGAGGGACAGTATCAACTCCCATGGTGCTGTTTAGGAGATTTTAACGAAATAGTGAAATTGGAGGAAATGCATGGGAGGTACTCAAGACCGGAACGGCAAATGAAGGCATTCCGGGATGTTCTTGACGACTGTGGCCTGGTGGATCTTGGCTTCAATGGATTTCCCTTCACATGGTGCAATAATAGAGACCCTCCTAACACAACTTGGGTACGCCTAGATCGGGTAGTGGCAAATATTGAGTGGCTGGCGAGATTTCCAAGAGCACGAGTTGATCATGTAGATGTTATCAAATCTGACCATAAGTGTTTATGGCTTGACAGTGAGCCGCCAAACAGCAGAAGACAGAGGAGAAGACCTTTTCGATTTGAAGAAATGTGGATGTCAGATTCGGGGTGTGAAAAGACTATAATGGAGGCGTGGTGTAGCATCAGACCGGGGACTGCCATGTTTCAAGTGTCACACAAACTAAGAGAATGCAAACAACAGCTGGGATCTTGGAGCCGTGCAAGCTTCGGGAACATTGGCAAAAGAATTGAAGCCACAAAGCTTGAGCTCAAGCAAGCAGAAACACGAGCCATTCAGGGAGACAGCCATGAAAACCTGCAAATCCTTCGGCAACGGTTGAACTCTCTGTTTGAGAAAGAAGAGAAAATGTGGAGACAGCATTCTCGATCTCTGTGGCTTGCAAATGGGGATAGGAATACAAAGTATTTCCACAGCAGAGCAACTCAGCGCTGTAGACGGAACCATATCCATGGGTTGAGAGATAATATGGGTATAATACATGACACCAGTGAAGGTATGGCTTCCTTACTAATTAATTATTATAGCTCTCTATTCACCATTTCTCATCCTGATCAGATAGCTGAAGTTGTGGCATAAGTACCTCGTGTTGTTACTGAAGACATGAATAAGGCACTAATCCGAGAATTTACAGCACCTGAGGTTGAACTAGCTCTGAATCAAATGGCCCCAACAAAGGCTCCAGGTCCTGATGGTATGCCCCCTGTATTTTATCAAAAATTTTGGCATGTAGTTGGTAGTGATGTAACAAAGGCTGTGCTATCATGTTTAAATTCGGGGCAAATCCTTAAATCTATAAATCACACATTCATCACCCTAATTCCCAAAATAAAAAATCCAGAAAGAGTGACTGAATTCTGACCTATTAGCTTATGTAATGTGATTTACAAATTGATTTCCAAAGTCTTGGCCAATAGACTAAAAGTCATTCTTCCTCAGATTGTCTCGGATTCTCAGAGTGCCTTTGTTCCAGGCCGTCTAATAACTGATAATGTTTTGGTAGCCTTTGAAACTTTGCATTATATGCATCACAACAAGGTTGGAAGAGAAGGAGCTATGGCCTTAAAACTTGACATGAGTAAGGCCTATGACAGAGTGGAATGGCACTTCCTAGAAAAAATCATGTCCCAGTTGGGTTTCCACCATAAATGGATATCCCTTCTAACTGAATGCATTAGTACTGTATCGTACTCTATATTGGTTAACGGGGAACCCCATGGCTATATCCAACCCTCTAGAGGATTGCGCCAAGGGGATCCACTATCACCATATCTGTTTTTACTGTGTGCAGAAGGTCTCCACTCTCTCATCCAAAAGGCGAAAATGGATGGTGATATCCAAGGCATTTCTCTCTGCCGAAGAGGGCCAAAAATTACCCATTTATTTTTTGTAGATGACAGCCTCTTGTTCTCCAAAGCCACTGCAAATGCTTGTGAGAAAATCCAAGGCATCTTGGCCCAGTATGAAAAGGCTTCAGGCCAGCAAGTTAATAGAGACAAGACAACCATCTATTTCAGTAAACACACTCCAGAAGCATCACAAAATGTAATCAAGGAGGCTCTTAGGGTTCCAATCATCCGGCAATACGAAAAATACTTGGGGCTTCCCGCTTTGGTAGGAAGAAATCGTACTGAAAGCTTCACCAAAATTAAGGAAAGAGTGTGGCAAAAACTAAAGGGGTGGAAGGAGAAATTACTATCCCAGGCGGGCCGTGAGATTCTTATAAAAGCAGTCGCTCAAGCCATTCCCACCTACTCTATGAGTTGCTTTAGATTACCTGCAAAGCTTTGTAACGAACTAGAAGCTATGGTTCGTCAATTCTGGTGGAGTAATAATTCGGAACAGCGTAAAATACATTGGATTGCCTGGAGAAAATTATGCCAACCAAAGCAAAAGGGTGGTATGGGATTCCGTGATCTCCGCAAGTTTAATGATGCCCTTCTCGTAAAACAGGTATGGCGTTTAACCCATGACACTAGCTCCCTATTTTATCGTGTCTTCAAGGCAAAGTTCTTCCCTCATGGTACCATTATGGAGTGTCCCTCAGTGACACGAGGGTCTTATGCGTGGCAAAGCATTCTTAAAGCAAGGGATGTTATTTTAAGAGGAGCTGTCTGGAGGGTGGGAAATGGAGAAAGCATAAACATATGGGATCACCGATGGCTCTTGGAAGAAAACCACAGAAAAATCATCACCCCTGCTCCTAATATTTTACTGCATTGCACGGTGAACCAGCTAATTCTTAAACCTCAAATGGAATGGGACCATTCTCTTATTGATCGCCTATTCTTTCCACATGATGCCGAGGCTATCAAGCATATTCCCCTTAGCAACCAAGAGCATACAGACACACTTACATGGCCAAGTAACACTAATGGTGAGTATTCAGTCCGTAGTGGCTACAGATTTTTAGTTAATGAGGAAGACAAGAGCCTCCCTGGTAGCTCAAGGCCAAATCCCCTGCAGCATACTTGGCGCACTATCTGGTCTCTCCACATCCCAAAGAAGTGCCAAATGTTTGCATGGAAAGCCTCATGTGAAGCACTTCCCACCAAACTGAATCTTCACAAGCATCGCATTCCAGTAGATCCAACATGCGAAAGCTGTGGTGAGTGCAATGAAGACGCCATCCACGCTCAAGTTGCAAACACCTGTAACTTGTATGGGAAAAGGAAGCATGGCTTCAATCAATCCGAAGTACCCCTTTTGTGGATTTCGCTGACCTCCTCACCAAAGTCCTCCACCAAGGCAGAGACTTAGAACCTGAACTCTTCATAACTCTCTGCTGGGCATTATGGCAAAGAAGAAACAAGCTTCGGCTTCACCAGGAAGTTGACTCCATCAGCCAGGTGGGTCTGAAGGCAAAGTGTTATCTTGAAGAATATCTCAAAGAGACTGATCAAAGTAAACCCCAAGCACAACCAGCACCGGCAGCAAGATGGATGCCACCAAGAATGCACAGATACAAAGTCAACTACGATGGTGCTATATTCAAGGAGACTAATGAAGCAGGCATTGGCATTATCGTTAGAGACTCTAGTGGACTTGTCATGGCCTCTTTAGTTCAAAAGGTTCTCTTCCCACACTCTATCCCGAGCATTGAAGCATGGGCAGCGAAGAGATCAATCCAATTTGCTTTGGAAATTGGTCTTCCCAAAGCAGAGTTCGAAGGTGATTCCCAAATAATAGTGACAGCCCTTAATGACACTCATCCCAGCTTAGCCCCCTTCGGCCTCCTGATCGAAGATGCTAAAGGTCTGGCGAGGAAACTTCAACAATTCTCATTCTCGCATGTCAAGAGACAAGGCAATTGTCTAGCTCATGCCTTAGCCCGCAAAGCAAAATTTTGTAATAGTCTTGAGGTCTGGATGGAGGCTGTTCCACCAGACTTGGAACACTTATACTTGTCATGCCTTAATCTCTCTTAATAAAAATTCTGATCCATTTTCTCAAAAAAAATAAATAAATAAATTACTCTCTTTGTTTGTGGAGAAATTGTGGTATTAGTAGCATGTTTAATAATTTTCTGATTTGTGGTTCAGGCCTTGATCCATGAGTAGTTCTCCTCTTTTAAATCATGATACTATGCTCAATGAGTATTTCTATTTGCATATTTGTGTCAGAGGTGCAATAGGCACTGTGTCTCAAGCACTGTTTATATAAGAAATTTAATTAATTTGTTGCCCAAGGTGATATACATTCAAAAATGTTAATTTCAAGTTCAAAACTCTGGTAGACAAGAGGACTACTCTTTATATATATATATATATAATATTTCAGATCCACATTGTGATCTTTTCTATTAAATCAATATTTTGTTCTGATGCTTAACCAAATTATTGATCCTTGAAAATTTTGGCTATTTATGCTTTCTATGTTGGTGTTCCAGCTATGCTTGAAGTTGCAAGAAAGGTTAATTTTAGAGATATCTTAAGCCAAGTCTTTGCATCTGGAAGGTAAAAAAAATTTCTTTTTCTCTCTTTGGGATCTGAACATTTTTATTTATATTAGCTCTTCTTAATTGCACCTTTTGATATGGAATTGTTGTTGTTTTCTAGGCAAAAGTTTGATTCAGGAATTGTGTATCAATTTCTCTTTGGATGAGCCTCTATTGAGCAAATTCATAATATTATTATGTTCTTCTAGAAATCTAAGAGCCTTTCTAAGCATAACTGTCAGAGACCAAGAATGTAAATTCCTTTATTCAAATGTTATCTTTAGTGCAGCTACTCATTTGTTTTAATTCCAATGAGATTAATTTATGATCTTTCTCTATATGAATTTCTTACATATGATGATCAAAGTTCATTCTCAAGTGGCATTGTGAGATGAACATTGTAATTTGTAACTTCAACCAAAATAAATATATGTAATTTGTATTGAACTTTGCCGTGCATCGCACGGGTTAGCGACTAGTAATAGGAAATAGTTTACCTCCAACCCACTCCGTGGCAAGTAAATAGACCATCCATGTATACTTTTAGTCACATGACATTTTTAATGAGTCATGTGACTTTTTAAAATACATATGTAGATGATCTATTTGCTTGCCACGTAGTGGGTTGAAGGAGGATTCCTCCAAACCGGGTTGGTGGAAAACTATGTCATTCTTTTAACTAAAAAATTCATTAATTTTGTTAATTAAAAAAGAATAACAAAAATATCTTATGGCTCCACAACAAAATTAATGTTAGGGATTTGTAATGTTAGGTATTTGACATTTATTTTGCTAAAGGCTTTTTTTACTGTTTTTCTTTGAGATGCGATGAGCCGATGAGCTAGATTAACAATTTTTTTTTTTTTTCAATTTCGTGGGTTGATTTGTAATTTTTTGGGAACAAAGAGAGCAAGTATTTGTCCGCCATTAGAACAAATCAACTTCCACTAAATGATAGAATTCGATGATGGATATTACAATAAGATGCTAGTTAATCATCACTATCTGAAAATTAAAAGAAAATTGATTCAAATTTGTAATTGAGGAGCACACGTAATCTATGGGACTTAATTACTTACACTAACATGTAAAATTGAGGAAAAGCTCACTTTAGCTTGGTGTTTAAATAGAGGTTGATGAGAGAGGGATGCTGTAACAACCATGGCAAATTCCAGACTCATAACCTATAAGGAGTGACTTTCCAGAAAAGCACTTAATGAACTTATTGAAAATTCTGGAAACGAAGCAAAACATAAAAGAAAAGCCGATGTGAAATTTCCAATCATATGCAGTGACAGAATCCTTACCTTAGCCAACGCCTCTACTCTCTGACCTCTCAGCCTCTTGAGCTTTTGCAAGATATGGGAAATTGGGAGGAATTTTTATGGGAATTGTTCAATGGTATTTGGGGCCTTTTTTTGCTTAAAAATAAACTGATAGCCCAATGCCCAAACCTTTTTTATATTTAGCCCGACAGCTCAAACAATTTTCATGCTGGTCTGTAGCTATAATAGCCCAAATGATAATATATGCAAGGGAGAGAGAGAGAGGCGCACCTGAAACAGAGGGAGAGAAAAAGACATGAAGCAGAGAGACTGGAGAACGTGTGTGAGAGAAATAATTAAATAGAAGAAGGGGTTAACGGCTAAAGATGAGGGGGCAAGGGAGAGAGAGAGGCGCACCTAAAACAAAGGGAGAGAGACAGATGTGAAGCAGAAAGAGAAACGTGAAACAGAGAGAGAGTGGAGAGAGATATAATAATTAAATAGAAGAAGGATAACTTAGACTTCTGTGGGTGCAGAGATTCTGATGTGGTAGTGTTTGGAAGAGGGCAAACACTTTCTCTCTGATTCGAGTTTTAATTTATACAAGGGAGAAATTGGATTCCTTACTTCACAGCCTGCTCATTATATAAACTCCTACTTCTTTAATTTAGATTTAATGCTCATATCCAATTTTATAT
>BKZX01017756.1:0-10324 GCA_014362285.1 Fagus crenata
TGGCTTGAGGATACCGTTCGTCCATTGGATATATTTGGTGATATCAATAAGCATGCCGAAAAAGTAGAAAGAAGAATCAAGTTGCTTACCCTCATAAGGAAATGAACTATCAGCTTGGAAACGTCTTTAGTGTTGGCCTTGGCGTAATCTTCAAAGTCATTCTTTGAGATCGCCGCCATTGCCCTCGACATCACCAAGTTCAGATTTTGACTGAGAGTACGGACGACCTCTTTCTCCTTAAGCGATCACAGAGGAACCTCGTCGTCCACCACATCAGTCCTTGGTGGATGACTATCCTTTTAACGAACAACTGGCCTTGACGACCCCACATCGTCCTACTTCCTCTTCACACCAGAAATCACCACAGTCTATTTGGTGCTTATGGTGTGTGTTTGGGCTTAGGTTTTTGGTGGTTATAGTGTTTCTCTCTTTTTGTCTCTCATGGCTCGAACCAGCTTGGCAATGGCGAATGGTAGAGAGAGAGAAGTGAGATGAGAGAGAGGGAGTAGCTAAGATAAGATAGGACTGAGTTGAGAGAGAAAAAAGCAACTGTTATAAGACATGGGCAAAAAATTTAACGCCTATTTGTTGAGGGCGTTGATTAGCTACGTGACTAAAATTTAGGCTTGAAATCGAATACACCGAAGCTAACTTAATGTATGTAAGTTTTTTCCTTACACTTACACCGAAGCTAACTTAATTAGCCACGTGGCTAAATTTTATGCATGTTATTTGTGGTCAAATTTATTTTTATTATTACCTTTTCTTTACTACAAATGACATATGTTTTAGATTAAAATGTAGTGTACATCCTATAAGTTTGGCCAATTTGGATTTTGGTTCTTGGTGTCTGAAAATTTGGATCCACCATCTTAAGGTTTAGTTCCGTTTTGATATTAGCTCTTTCGTCCAAAACTCGTTAGTCCCTGACCATTAAATGTCACCTATACTTGACACATGTGCTAGTTGGCCTAATAAAATCATGCTATGTGTCAAGTGTATTATAAAATTTTAAAAACTAACAAAAATATTAAAATAAATTCTTTAATTACATAAAAGTAAAAAAAAAAAAAAAAATTATTAAATTATCTTATGCAAATTTTGATGGGTCCACCACCCAATAGACGGACGACACTATTCTGACCATCTACCATGATGACGATAAACAGTGCTAACCTTGTGATATCGTCCAAACAGGAAATCGTCAAATACGTCTTATGCTCGAGGGACGATATAGATGAACGATCATCGAACACGGTCGTCCAGCAGGACGATCACACACTTGGACGACGTTAAACATCGTCCTCACTACACTCACACTATCCTCCAACGGTCTGTTAACAATTCCATTACAAACATAATTAAATGACATTAAAACCCATTAATGACAAATATCTCCGAGATCTTGTAACCGCCTTCATAAAAACCCCCCATTCAAATCCAATAAAGGTAGGAATTAAGGGAGGCTGAACGGCTATTTTCAGGAGCATCTATATAAGCCTCCGAACAAAAAGACACCAGGTATGCACAATCATTAGCCTAAACACTTTTACCTATCTGTTAATTACTCTCCAAATCTCTGACAAAGGCATTGGAGGAGCTTTGGCCGGCACCCCACTGGTGTTCCCCTATTGTCTTCATTACCTTTTGTTATTTCAGGTCTTCCATCAGAGAGAGCGTTGGACGGACGACCGTGCTGATTTTTACCCATCATCAGTTGGCGCCGTCTGTGGGAAACGAGTTGCTTCTAGCTATTTGGTTTCTCTCCCAGAAAAACTAAAGACGGTCGATTCGAATAGCTTCTCCCTCATGGAAGCAGGAGACGCCAGTGCCCAACATTTGAGTGCCTCAGAAAGGCAAATGCAAGCTCTCACCGCCAACATCCAAGAACTGGTATGACAGAGTGCCGCTGATCGCAGGGAAATGCAAGAGCTGGCCAAGTAAAACCAGGAACTCATGGCCCTCCTCCGTTCAAGGGGAGAAATTCCTAGCCCTAGTCAGGGCCAAAACGGCGAAGAATTTCCTCGCAATGAGGGGGGAAGGGACCAGAATTAGAATCAGAATCAGAATGACGAAGGAAGTTCAGCCAATCAGAATCGGGTGCCTCATCTGAGTCAAGTGGCAAACCCCACTAGATCTGCAGCAGACGCCAAGGCCGCCAAATTGGAAGAAGAGTTGAAAGAGATGAGAAAGCAAATGAAAGAGATGAAGAGCCAGGTAAAGGCAAAGGCTGCTAAGAATCTCGATATGCTCGTCTATTGCTCCGAATCCCCTTTCACCAAGAGGGTAGATGAAAATCCTCTCCCAGCAAAATTCAAGATTCCTCAGCTAGAGACATTCGACGGATTTAAAGACCCACTTGATTACCTAGACTCTTTCAGAACAGTCATGCGTCTTCAAGGTGTGTTGGACGAGATAATGTGTCGCTCTTTCCCAACGAACCTCAGAGGCTCAGCAAGGACATGGTTCAACCAGTTGGAGACAAGGTCCATAGACACGTTCGCCCAATTGTGCAGGGCCTTCATTGACAACTTCATTAGGGGACAGAGATCAGTCCGTCCAGTAAACTACCTCCTCAACATACGGCAAAGAGAAGGGGAGTCCTTAAGATCCTATGTGCAGCGTTTCAATAAGGAAGCAGTTCAGATTGACGAGCCAAACAAATATGTGGCACTCACAGCATTCAACGCTGGCCTCCGCAAGGGAGATTTCCTCTTCCAACTATTTAAGGACCCTCTAAAATCCATGTCAGAATTGATGTATGAAGTTCAGAAGTTCATAAACGCAGAAGATGCCTTTGAAGCCCGAGACGAATTCCCCAGCAGAAAGAGGAAAGAGTCAGAAGATCGACGGTTCGAATCGTCGAGGAGTAGGTCTTCCAAGCAAGACAACCCGAAGATCGAAAGGAAGAATGTAGGCTCTTCCAGCCGACGAGAGGAACGACCCAATGGCTTTACACCCTTGAACATGTCCATCGACCAGGTTTTATTACAGATACAAAACGACCCAGAGATTAAGTGGCCGGGGAAACTCTATTTAGACCCGACGAAGAGATCTAAGGACCTCTACTGTCGTTTCCACCGCGACCATGGTTACACCACCGAAGATTGCTACGCCTTGAAGCAACAGATTGAGGTCCTAATAAGGCAAGGAAAGCTGGGAAAGTTCGTCCGTCGAGACAACCAGGAAGCTCGTCCCGAGCCTCGTCCACCTAGACAGGAGGAGAATAAGGACCGCCAGGAAGATTGTCCTTGGGACATCATAGGCGAAATACGTACTATTGTCGGAGGTTTGGCATCATGAGGTACTTCACGATCATCCAGGAAAGCCTATGCTCGACAGGCTCATAACATCCTGGTCACATAGAGGCCACGAAAGAATATGAAGATGGACGACCAAGTGATAACCTTCAGTGAAGACGATGCGAGAGGTATCCACCAGCCTCATGACGACACCCTAGTCATCACAATGACCATTGCAGGATTCATCACCAGGCGAATATTGATTGATAATGGGAGCTCCGCCGACATTATTTACCACCCGGCATATTAGCAGATGAAGATAGACAGAGAGCGACTGAAACCTATAGACATTCCCCTTGTGGGATTCACGGGAGACAAAGTCAGGCTGTCAGGAGTAGTCGCCCTTGTAATCGAAGCAGGTACGTATCCAAAACAAGTAAGGACCTCGGTGGAGTTCCTCGTAGTCGACTGCCCCTCGGCCTACAATGTTATCATCGGGCGTCCAACCCTCAACAAGATCAGGGCAGTCACTTCAACCTATCATCTCCTCATCCGATTCCCCACAGAATACGGCATAAGAGAACTCAAAGGAGACCAGGCAACAGCAAGGGAATGCTATTTCGCCTCTCTCGGACCAGAGACAAAACACTAGACAATGAAGATTGACGAGGGCCAGAGACTCGTCGAACCCTCTGAAGAGTTGGAAGAGGTTGTGTTGGATGATAAGAAACTGAATCAAACCACGAGTATCGGGACGAAAATGGACGGAGGATTGAAGGAATCCATGATCAAGTTCTTGAAAAATAACTCAGACGTCTTCGCTTGGACGCACAAGGATATGCCCGGCGTCAACCCTTCAGTTATTTGCCACAGGTTGAACATAGATCCGTCCATCCTGCCCATAAAACAGAAGAGACGAGTATTCACCCCCGACAGAAATCAAGCCGTTTCCGATGAAGTAGAGAAGCTTATGATGGCAGGGTTCATCAGAGAAGTATATTACCCCAATTGGCTGGCCAACGTTGTCATGGTGAAGAAATCCAACGGCAAGTGGAGAATGTGTGTAGATTTCACAGACCTCAACAAAGCCTACCCAAAAGATAGCTTTCCCCTGCCTCGGATTGACCAGTTAGTGGATTCGACAGCGGGACATAAGTTGCTGACTTTCATGGACGCCTTCTCTGGCTACAACCAAATCATGATGGACGAGGGTGACCAAGAGAAGACCTCCTTCATCACTAGCAATGAGCTTTTTTGCTATAAAGTCATGCCGTTCGGGTTGAAGAACGTCGGGGCCACTTACCAAAGGTTGATGACAAGATATTCCACAACCAGATCGGGTAAAACGTAGAAGTATATATTGATGATATGCTAGTGAAGACGAAGGACGAGACAAATCACTTGAAAGATTTGAAAAAAACCTTCGAAACCCTCCGCCAATACCGCATGAAGCTCAACCCAAGTAAATGCGTCTTCGGCATCTCGTCGGGAAAATTCTTGGGATTCATGGTATCCCAAAAGGGAATCGAAGCAAACCCAGATAAAATAAAGGTCGTATTGGAAATGACACCACCAAAGACGACTAAATAAGTTCAGAGCCTCACAGAAAGGGTGGCCGCACTTAACCGCTTCGTATCACGAGCAATAGATAAGTGCCTCCCATTCTTCAGAACGCTGAGGAAGGCCTTTGCATGGATGGACGAATGTCAGAAATCCTTCGAAGAACTCAAGCTATACCTCACATCCCCACCATTGCTGAGCCCTTCGCAACAAGGGGAAGCCCTCTCCTTGTACTTAGCGGTCTCCTCAACAGCTGTCAGCTCAGCTCTCATCAGGGAGGACGATGGTACACAGCTACCAGTATACTACACCAGCAAAGCCTTCCAAGGGGTAGAAGAAAGGTATCCAGTAATGGAGAAATTGGTATTAGCGCTCGTCATTGCTGCCAAGAAACTGCGACCCTACTTCTAATCCCATAAAATTATTGTCCATATAAACCATCCTCTTCATAAGGCGATGAATAAGCCTGACGTTACTGGACGACTGATCCAATGGGCCGTGGAATTAAGTGAGTTCGACATTGAGTATTGCCCAAGACAGGCTATCAAGGCACAAGCCCTAGCTGACTTCATAGCTGAGTTCACAGTTGCTGAAGAAGAACCACCAGAAGAAAAACCGGATAGAAATTGGGAAGTCTAAATTGACGGATCATCCGTCAAGGGGGCAAGAGGCGTTGGAGTAGTCTTCAAGACACCAGAAGGGCACCTACTAAAACACTTCGTCCGACTCCAATATCCCACCACCAATAACAAAGCGGAGTACGAGGCCTTGCTAATAGGCCTGCGTATAGCTAAAGAATTGGGGGCAACCAGGCTTAGGATTCAAAGCGACTCATAACTGATAGTGGGACAGGTCAACGGTGAATACGAAGCGAAGGAAGATAGAATGACCAGATACCTCAAGCTCGTAAAAAATGCCATGAACTGGTTTGACGAAGTTATCCTCGTCCAAGTGCCTCGTGAGCAGAATACTGGGGCCGACGCCTTAGCAAAGTTAGCCTCTTCTGATGAAGCAACCAACCAACATATCAAAGTTTAGTACTCACCAAGCCACATGGAAGAAGAAGTGAGCTCGATCGACGTCAGCAACTCATGGATGACACTAATCACCAACTACCTGGAAGAGGGAACCCTACCATCAGACCCCGTCGAAGCCAGAAAGCTAAAGGCCCGGTCTGCAAGATTCACCTTGATACAAGGGACACTATACAAAAAGGGTTTCTCACTTCCATATTTACGCTGCCTGGGCAAGGCAGAGGCTGAGTACGTGATGAGAAAGGTCCACGAAGGGATATGTGGCAATCACTCAGGAGCACGCTCCTTAGTACACAAGCTCGTCCGAGCAGGGTACTATTGGCCGACGATGCAGAAGGATGCAACCTCTTATACTCGCGCTTGCTACAGGTGCCAGAGATTTGGAAACCTCATCCACTCACCACCGGAGACACTAACCCCAATGACAGCACCCTGGCCGTTCGCCCAATGGGGTCTGGACATCATGGGACCCCTCCCTGTCGGACGAAGGCAGTTGAAATTCCTTGTTGTTGGAATTGATTATTTCACCAAGTGGGTGGAAGCCGAGCCACTCGCGACGATCACAGAGAAGAACGTAAGGGGTTTCGTATGGAAGGCAATCATATGCAGATTTGGAATCCCGAGGGTTTTCATATCCGACAATGGACGACAGTTCGATAACTCACCTTTCAGAGAATTCTGTGAGGAGCTGGACATACACAGCCATTACTCATCCCTGGGGCACCCTCAGGCCAATGGACAGGTGGAAGTCACAAATCAATCCCTGCTCAAGATGATCAAGACTCAACTTGAGGGGGCAAAGGGATTATGGCCTGAAGAGCTTCCGAACATCTTGTGGGCATACAGGACGACAGCAAGAACTCCCATCAGAGAAACCCCATTTCGACTGGCGTATGGTACTGAAGCATTCATTCCAGTAGAAATCGGACTCACCACCTGGAGGACGAGCCACCATGACGAGAGCAGTAACGATAGTCAGTTATGCACAAACTTAGACCTGTTGGACGAAGTTCGCAACCAAGCCGAAACCAAGACCAGGGCTTACCAACAGAGAATGGCTTGTTACTACGATTGACGAATGAAGCACATGGAGTTCAAAGTTGGGGACTTAGTGCTGAGAAAAGTAACCCTCGCAACAAAAGACCCAACCCAGGTGTGAGAACCATGACTCGAGGGTCAAATGGGCCTCAAAATGTGACCCAATTGACAATGGACCAACCCTCTGGATTTGAAGGTTGATTGTACATGTAAATGGAGTCGCCACTTATTTTAATTATTTGGACAAAATAAGAAATTCCACGATAAAAATAATTCCTCTTTATTCATCTTTGAATTTGTACAATTGCCAATGAATTTGTAAAAAGAAAGAGTTACATGTAAATGAGTTTCCTAGTTACAGTCTAGTAAAAGGGAAAACTATTTGTTTATAAGACACTTTGTAATACGAACCCTAAATTCAAGATTCGGAGGCTTGGTTATAAAATGGGAAGGTGTTTGCACCCCATTTTACCCAACATACGTCGGTTTTTTAGATTAAACTTGGCCAATATTCAAATCATGTTAAAGTACATAAACTCATGTCCGCAACAAAATCCAATTTTAATGTTCAAGTTGTTGCTTAATTTATTTCATGTGAAATATCATGTTATAGTCATATAAGCATAGTATTCAAGAAAAAAACAAAACAATCAAATACAAGTAAATAAATTTCAGTTTAGAATTTATACCTATATGCTTGTATGGCTTGTAAAGAATACCTCAAGATTGCTTGTTTAGCTTGAGAAGAATTGCTTGTATAGCTTGAGAGGAATGCTTGTATGGCTAAGGAGTCAAAATGTGATTTTTGGGGAATTTAGGGCCAAAATGTGATTTCGGAAGTTTTGGGGTCAAGATGTAATTTTGGGAGAATTTTATGGTCAAAATGTAATTTTGGGAGAATTTGGGGTTGAAATGTGATTTTGGAAAAGTTTGGGACCAAGTTTGGGCTTGGGTTTGGGTTTGGTTTAAAAGGGATTGGAATGTTTAAATGGATCGGGTTGGGCTCAAGTTAGAGTTTGGTTTGGGTTGGATTCGGATTGGGCTACTTAAATGGTTTTAGGTTTGGATTATGACCCGTGGGTAGGGTTTCAATAAAACCTGGGTCGGGTTTGACCCGATTATCTCTTTCTTTCTCCCTGTTGTTCAGCCGCCTCCCTTATGTCTTTTCCTCTCTTTTCTCTCTTTCTCTCTCTGAAATTAGGTCAGCCGCCTCCCTTTCTTTCTCTTTCTCATTTTCTCTCTTCTCAACCCGTTGCCTCTCTCCCTCTCTCATCTCTAATCTCACGGCTCGGACCAAGGCCACCATGGCCAAGGTTGTTGCTCTCTCACCGCCACCATGCACCGCCGACGCCGCTCACCACCGCCACCATTAACGGAGGTTTTTGGCTCGGCAAGGCCGAGCCTTGCCTCTCTCTTTTTCGGCTTTTCTCTCTTCCTCTCGGTTGCTCTCTTCTCTCTTCCTCTCGGTTTTCACTTTTATATTTTTTCTCTCACTCGGCTTTGAATGGTGAGTTTGGGGTGGTGATTCTTGGGTGAACCCGTGTGGGGGGTCATGGGTTTTGTGTGAACCCATGTGTGTGGGTTGGTGTTTTGTGTGTAATCAAGACCATAGAGGTCGTGGGTTTGTGGAGTAAGAGCCAAGAGGCTCACGGGTTTGGTTGCATTTTGGCCGTGGGTTGTGCCGTGGGTGGTGGATGTTTGGCCGTGGCTTTGGGTGAACCTGTGTGTGTATTGTGATGAACTCTGAATTATGTTGTAATTATCCCGTATGTGGGTTGTGTCAATGGTTGTCATTGTGTTTCTGGAATTGGTGGTGGGAGAGGGTGGTGTTGTGCTGTTCTGTTGCCTTTCCCAAACCGGTTGTGTGTGTCATTGTTGGCTTGTTTCAGTTGTTTGCTGAAACGGGTGTTTGATTGTATCTGTTTGTTTGATTGTATCAATGTGAGTGCAGGTGTGTGTGTGTGTTCGGGTAGTAGCCCGATTGTGAAGTTGTGAGATTCAAGTGTATGTGTGTAAGTGATTTTGTGAGCAGAGAGGAATTATAGTAAATCTAAGTGTATAGATTACCATATTGAATAACAACTGTGTGTTTGCTATCCCTGTTGTTGTAGTTGCTCTTTTTGTTTATGCTCATATTCCTGAAAGAAAGAATATAAATGTGAGATCACTTTGTATTGAAAGTGCAAACAAAAATATAGAAAAGAGAGAAATCGATTAGATTACTCCCTGTTTTATTTTCTGATGTTGTGCCTTTGTTAACTTTGTTGATCATGGTCGTATGCTCATACTCATGAAAGAAAACAAATGAAAATAATGTTAGTATCTTCTATTAAAGCCAACTGTGAAAATGACAATAAAAGAAACGATACATTGATTACCTCCAACCTTACCTTCTTCCTCCTTTTTATGACTCTCCTCCCTTTTTATATCAAATGAATAAGAGCCTTTTTGATATTATCCCTTTGTTTAAATCTTGAATTTTTAAATTAATGCCAGTTGATTATCAGATATTACCAGATAATTGATGATTTTCTTAATTCCTTAGAACACTGAATGATTTAATTCAAATAATTCAAATGTTTTAATTAATTAATTAATCAACAATTATCTAATTAACTTGTTCAGTTTATCCAATGTGCTAGAGTCCATGATAATTTAATACTTTGGGCCAATAAGATATTTACACCTTGTTAATTAAAATTAATCCAATTAATGGACCAATCATAATTAATTTGGATTAATCTTATGTGCCCAATGCCATTTAATTATTATGTACTCTATTCATTAAAACTTCAACTGGCTATAACTTTCATATACATGGTTCGATTTGAACACATGACACGTCATTTCAATTGTCTCAACTTAAAGATTTGTTTTATTTCTTTTAGTTGTCGATCAAACGGCCAAAAACATTGTTGGTTTAAAACCCTAATTTAGGCAAGTTATGCACTATCCTATTCGTTTTTAGAATTTTAATTTGTGAAAACCCTAATTTGTGTGAGGGTTAGAATATAGGTAGCAAAATGGGGTGTCAACACCAGGGGAAGCTGGGACCCACATGGGAAGGACCGTACAGGGTCGTCAAGTTCCACAGGAGAGACACTTATCACCTTGAGAAGTTGGACGGGACTATACTATCTCACCTTTGGAACGCTGAGCATCTGAAGAAGTATTACCAGTAAGGCATCATTCATAGCTGTTTCCTTTTATCAATTGCTTAAATTGTTAGAAGTTTCCCTTGCAGTATTTCCCTTGTAATAAATTGACGAAATACAAAGAAGTTCAAAGCACAGCTACTCCATTCCCTGCCCACGTCCCTAAGCACGTGTACAAATGCACATTTATGGACGACCTTAAACACTTGAACAAAACAACAAGTGTCAACGTCCCTAAGCATGTGTATAAACGCACATGTATGGACGACCTTAAACGCTTGATCTAACAACAAGT
>BKZX01017761.1:0-12249 GCA_014362285.1 Fagus crenata
TGAAATCTTATTTATTTATTTGCTAAAGTTAGTTAAAGACTTAAAGTATAGTTGTACCTTAAAAAATGATACTTTAAAAAAATTGTACATAATCAAATAAGTTTATAAACAAAAAAATAAATAAATAAATAAATAACAAAACTAGAAACCACACACTGTGCATGTCAATGGAGAGGTATCCACTATTCTTTTCTTTTTTTCTCACTCAATTATAGTGAACTACCGCTAGTACTAATAGTAACGTAGATAAATAATGTCGCACACTAAAAACACTAAAAACCACTTAGGTGTGGACAATCATTGCAGTATTAACATTGGGAATCTGGAATCCCCATAATCATAGTTCTTTGTCTATGAATTGATTATATTTGGACTTAACAAGACGCTTTTATCAAATAAGGGAGTTATAATGGATGGATGACTAATTTAAATCATACTCTGTTACTATTTTATCAAGTAAGGGAGTTATATGGTTATTATAGAAAATTGAAAAACGATACCAAAAGATGCGAAGTCCCTTTTTAATAGATTAGATAAAGAATGTGAAGCTAACGAAACAAAAAGTTAAAAAAAGAGTTATTTATATTTTAGTACTATGCCCGTGCAAAACAATAATTAATCAAACAGCATATGTAAATTAAGAAAATAATTCTATAATATAATTGAAATTGAACAATAAAATCGATAATACAAATCAAATAACAAAAATTACTAGGAGAAAATAGATTGTATAAGACTAAAATTTTATCAAAATAAAAAATATGATATATTATTATAAAAATCAATAATGATACTCTTTTAAAATTTCTTGAAAATTATGGTACTTAGTTTTATTGGAATAATATTCTAAATTTCTTGAAACTTTGATAATGAAGGTTTACTTAGACCTAATTATTTTAACAATTTAATATACTCATTGTGACAAAATATAATAATAAAAAAATAAAAAAATAAAAAGTCTATGAGGTGTGACATATACCTTGAGCCATGAGGTGTAACATATGCCAAGAGTCTTATAGCTCAATTGACCTCTTCTTTCGGTCATTTATTTTATTATGTTTATTTATTAATAAATAACAAAACTAGAAACCACACACAAATTTAGGGAAATAAAAAACAAAAGAGAACTTTTGTGGCCAACCATCATCATTACACACAAATTTTGAAAATTGTGAACCATGTAGTTTCATTTTTAATATTCATCCTTATGACACAAAACACATTTCTTAAAGTTTATTCATTTTAAGATATATTTAAATCTAGTGGATTGAATGAAAATGTTATATGTGTAGCTTCAGAAATTACGGACCTTGGATGTGGACGATTGGAATGCAATTTCAGTTGTTTTGATGCAAGGTTTGTTAAATTTGAAAATTTTGGAAATTAAAAATTGTGGAGGATTGCTAGAGGTGTTTAAGCTTGAAGGACTTCTCACTAGAGAAGAAGGGCAACAAAATCTATTGCACCCAAAATTAAAGATAATCTTTTTGCAAGATCTGCTTGAACTGAGGTGTATATGGAAGGGTCCAACCCAATATCTAAATTATGACAATCTTGAAGCATTAGTAGTGTTCGGTTGTAATAAACTGAAACATCTCTTCACACCCATTCTTGCTCGAAGCCTGCAAAGTTTGAAATTGCTTGTAATAAGAATGTGTGATGAAGTGGAATATCTAATTGCTAAAGATGAAGAAGACCAAATTTTATCAGAGAATCATCTTCAGCCTTTATACTTTCCTAAACTGAAATTTGTCAGCGTCAAAGGGTGCAATAAATTGAAATATCTCTTCCCCATAACCATGGCTGATAGTCTTTTAAAATTAATTATTCTCAAAGTAAAAGGAGCCTCTCAATTAGGGGAAGTATTCGCAAATGAAGATAAAGGAGACATTGTAGTTCAGAAAGATGTAAGGCTCCCTCAGATATGCAAGATATCACTCAAAGGACTACCAAGCCTTGTCAACTTCTGCCCAAGGAACTATCATGCTATACTACCAAAATTAAAATCTAATGGCTTAAATGTGCAAAGGTGTCCTAACATGACCACGAAATTTACTCGTACTCCAGACAAAAGTGTACATATAAACGGAGAGGTATGTACCCACTATCCTGCAGTTTTTATTTTTATTTTCACTCAATTACTACTACTAATAATATTATCCTGTCTTGTGCTGATAAAAACCCTCTTATTCTTATATATGTCCATACAGATAAGCCATAGAACAAAACGTAGTTGGGACAAATTTTATTATATATTAATGTTTTTCTTATTGCTTTGCCAGAATAGTAGATTGTTATCATTCTTCAATTAATGGTTGTGCAGGTACCCCAGGTAGATGAGGAAGACGAGTCTATAGGATTCTCAACAAATCCTTCAGTGGTTATCCTATGGCCACCCAACAAGGATGAGGGTGACGCGGACAATGATGACTTGGAATGGGATGATGCGGATCTGATGGGTAGGAGGGTGCCATATCGGTATTGGAAGTGGATGAGGGATCGGAGGGATCAGAGGAGGAAGGATGAGGATGATCATGTCGCGTACAATGATGACTCGGACTCGGAAGATGCAGATTATAATTTATTAGAATGGTGTGATAACGACTCGGACTCAATCTGGGACTGGGACTGGTACTCGGACTCGGACTGGGACTCGGAGTGGGACTGTGACTCGGACTCGGACTCGGATGATGACGATGATGATCAACCCAAGGAGTAAGCTATATTGTTATTGGAAAGAGGAATGTCAAAGATCAAAACAAAGTATGCTTTATAATTCTCATCCGAATGGCATGCTGTAAGCAAACCAGGAACATACGAATATGACTATCTTCTTATTTGTGTTTTCCCTTTCTTGTTGTTGGATTTAGGACAAAACCTTTTTGATCTTTACATTTGACACTAGGTGGTCGGTCGATCACATGGTCTAAATTTGTATTATGAACCTTATTTGCTTTGCATTTATTTTCTTGGTACATTGCAATTGTTGAAGCATAATTTTGCTACTTTCATTGTTCCTTTGTACTTTTACTCTTCCAGCAAGTCAAGCCAACAAAGAAAATAAATTATTTGATGTGTGTTTAATTTTTTGATAGATGATGGTGTTTTTAATTATTGAACAATGCTAGACACCAAATTTTTCACATTTTGCTTAGGTGATAAGTTAGCTTTGGAGTAACATTACTTTCACATGTACCCATCATTAACACTATTTATATTATGTACCATTCACAACAAACCACGTCAAGTATCATGAAAAATTTGGTATTACTAGATTTGTTTTTGAAAATGAAATAACAATTGGGCTATGATTCAACAAATTGAAATGAAAATTTGGAATCTTTTGCATATAAAAGATTAAATGAGAAAACAATAGTTTGTCTTCAAAAGCGTGAAATGTATACCATCTAAAAACAAATGAAGGTGTTTTGAAGACTTGGCCATTACATGACCAATAATAAGAATTAACAAATCCAAGTCTCAAATAACATTGGCATTTGTAAATACCACGTTTACTTCCAAGTAATAATCAAATACCCTGTATTCCACATCTTGTTCACAGAATAGAAAATTGAGAAGGGAAAAAGAAAAAAAGTTAGAAGACAAGATGTATTACCAATTTACCATCTCAAGGCAGGATTAGCTTCAGCAGGGCAACATGTCTTTGAACACAGTGATGCCACCAAGGTCTTATGACCTTGGAATATATCTGATCTGGATTCTACAGAAATATAATATTAAAAGGCAGGAAATTTATATTTTCCCAAAATGGAAAGTAAATAAATATCTAATCATAAAAACATTTGTGTATATAACATTTAATTACATCAAACTCATCCACTTCAAATTGAAGAGAAAGTCATAGCCTATAACTTCAGTGGACATGAACACCAACCTTAATAATTACAACATTCCATGCTGGCCTAATTTGTGACAATGAACTCTTCAATCTCTTTAAAATTGGAACAAATTTCAGACAGTTTGTCATAACTCATCTTATTCTCATTCCATCTACAAGGAATTGGCTAAACCTAGGAACTTCAAAAACATTGGCTGTTTCTAGTAGGGTATTCTCTGTTAAAAATATATCATTTATTTTTTTACTCACAGCACAATGAAATTATACTAGACAACGCATGATAGGCAGCTACATTAATGCACTAGCTTAAGTATTCAACATGTATGAGGAAAAGATGGACCCCCAGGATGGCTGAACAAAATATGTATACTCTGGAAACCAAAGCCAGCAAAAAATACGTAGGGAATATTGGGATAGCAGAGCTATTGATACCCTATGGTTGGCCAGCCACACAAGGGGACAAAACCATAAGTGCAGCCAGCTTAGACAGTCAATGTGGATGCTATCTTATACAGAGATTTGTCAGGAAAAATATCAAATTTGAAATGTAGGATGCTTATGATTATCAATACATCCCTCACTAGTCAAGCAATTTTTTATATGTAATAAAAATCCATTAAAAGAAAAGCGCAAAAGGGGTGCAACCCTAGTACACGGGAAGTCCTCACTAGTCAAGTATTAGATGTTCATCGTCCTAGAATTACTAACTCAAAGTACTTTAGAGGGAAGCAACTTAAAAGTGACTAGCTTAGAAGTAGCTTACAGGGTTTACTTCACCATCAAGTATTTTAAGCAAGATTAATACAATGCAGTGGTTCCTATGAAGCAAGTTCTATCAAATATAGAAGCATATTGTCATGGACTCATGGTAATATTGAAAATTAACTCAAGTTTGAGTTTTTTTGCTTCAGTTATTAGCATTTGCTTCTTTCCCCTACTTCTCTCGATTAATTCTCTTTACTCAGTGGTTCTAAAATCCGTAATTTCTTTCTCACTAAATTTCCCATCAGTCTAATCTTCTATTCTTCTTAACCTGAATCTGTATAATACCAGGCACTTTCTGATTTATTACTAAAACTTTCCAAGAATTTCTCCACTTAAATCTACACAAGTAAGATCTTTTCTCCTCATCTAATCAACCCCAACCTCACATTTATTTTCTCCTACCCCTCCCCCACCAGATGCTTGCCATGCAAGGCAGCTTCTTAATATTAAGGATACCAAGGCTGTCCTGCATCAGGAACCCATAATTGGGTATCCAAAACTCACAAGTTGGAAAATTTGTAATATATATACACATTAACATATATATGCACATTAACATATATATACACATTTAACAAACTAATATATATATTTGAAATCAACAGCCTAATATATTTGATATAGACCCTCAATTGAAAGAGAAAATTGTGGCTTGTATGTTTTCCTTTTCAATGATATCATCAATGTTGATATCATTTTATTTACAAATGGGTTAACCAATGGGGCAATTTGTACATAGGGAATGAAAGTTCCATGAGCTCAAGGGCATCTTTTTGCAACTACTCAGTAATGTTTCTTGATGAAATAACATCATTGACAACCTAAATTCAAACAAGAGAGAATTAATGGAAGGGGGAAAAAAATACTACTACTAACATTTAAAACTGACATTCTATTCATTCAAAAAGCACAGATTGTGGACAAGCTTATATAAGCAGTATAATTGTAGTTTGATTGAGCTGTTAAGACAGCATACTCTATGGTGTGGACATGGAAATATTGCAATTATTTTGTAAAACAATCATATATCACCATAATAACAGAATAGATGATGTTTTATGGTTATGATGATAATGATGGAGATAAGAATAACACCAACATATTTCAATGAAGTTCAAGTTGACACCCTTGGAATTTCAAATAACAAGAAATTGGTGTATACAGAAAACAGATGAGATTATTATTAGAATTTCATAGGCCACTTAACATAATATGCTACAACACATACAATATCTGTCAACTACTAGTCAGAATTTCTAATTAAAATTGCTAGGGCACATAATTAATGAGAACATATTATTAGCAGTAGTGTTAGTGTGTGTCTGTAACGGTGGTGTACAGAAACCGTGTGCATAAACAATCAAACTCAACTCAGCATTGTCCAGCTATCCAATTTAAGGTTATTAACACAGATCCAGTTTAATCAATTTCATTTTATAACTTCTTAATTTGGGCCAAGATATCTTTCGTAAATACCTCAAACCTATATTATTCATCCTTTAAGCCGGCAATACTATTAACTTGAAGTGAACTGCCTCTTAATAGTTTAATCCATAATCTTCGCTTCTCCACACCAAAAACTACCTTATGGAACAATTTCTCAACCTATTTCTAATATTTTCATGCATGGTATATGAGTACCAAATGCATTGAATAGGAAAGGTTCTCAGACCCAGGACATGCACAATACAAGTTGGTACAAGAGCAAGTCGGATGGTCATAAATTAGCACGTATGCACCTCAAGTGGGGAAAAATGAACACACACAACACATTTTTTAGAAATTATAGAAACAAAACATTCAAATAATGCCTAAGGAGAACATGTACAGGACTATGCTTAAATGATCGGGAGGGAAAAATTATTAAGGGTAGATGGCACACCGGGAATATCAATATGGTGTAAACACCAAGAGTAGATGCTACACAGGGAATATCAATACAGATTCAAGAATGTTAACTTAGCTATGATCTTCAGATACAAAACTCAAACTTCCAAATGATATCTGAATATGTGTGACCTCATAAAAGCAGAAAAAATTTGAATTCAAGTAAGATCTTTCTTCACAATAAGGGAGAAGAACCAACTAATCTAGGATTGTAAGGTTATCACAAGAGAGAAAGATCACACTACATAGGCAAATAGTATTAAATGTATACCAAAGAAAGAGAAATGAGACAGGTGTCTAAGATAGAGGGAATAGAAACTCATAAGACACACATCTTAAATCATGAGATGGAACAAATACAATTGTGAACTTGCAGTACTGCAAATAAAATTTTTGTAACACACTATTTTATAACATTTTTAACTAGCGTATAAGAGAGGGAAACGGTTAAGGGAAAATGAGAAGTTTGAAGAGATGCAAATACATCAAGGGATCAGCTTATGAACAGAATATTCTGTATACAGAAATTTGGACTTTTTTTTGTCAGGTGTTATTGTGAACTATGCTCTAGGAAACAGAGTTATTATAGGACTGATTTTACTTTCATAAGCCCTTTTTTTTAGTAAAAGAGTATTGAGAATCTCCAAAGCATATATTAGTATCTGACCAGGCCCATCATGTAGGGAGTCCCAAAACCACAACCTAGCACCGATTTTGTTGATATAGTTAGGGTAATCACAACAATAGAATATCATGCTTTAGATCATGCATTCCTTCCATTTCATTATAGTATAAGGATGCCTAATCAAACCATTGTTTCAACAAGTCTTAATGTTTCCTTACAAAGCTATAGTTTTCTTACTAAATATCTTACCTTTATAAATTGGAGAGGGGAAAGAAGTAGGAGAGAACCATATTGCATGTACAGAAACAAGCAATTATACTGAACAAAGCATCAACTCTAACACATGCTTAGGCTTCCCAAGAGTTTCATAACCCAATTTCCTAAACCTTTAAGTTGATGAAGACATGCTAACAAAATGCAACTTCAAGCAAGCCTAAGCCAGTAAACCCAATGACAGATTATGAATTGGAAAGCATAAAATGAAAACAGGATCATAGGGTTCTATATTTGCAACAATAGGAGAACAGGCCTGCACAAAATCCATTGACTTTATTAGTTGAGAATTATAACAACTGCATTAGAGATTTAATAACAGAATAACAATAAACTAAAAATCAAAAACCCAAATCACACAAAAGCTGTTCACCAAAGTGGGATTATTGCACTCATGAATAAGTCATACCTCAAGCATATTCTTAATATAATCTAATTGAAAATTGTTCTAGAATAATGATTCATCACCCACAGTTGCATCACAGGGAAAATATAGCACTGTCAATACACATATTTTGGGGTCAATTGAAAGGTTTTCTGTAAATTGACTTTTCCAATGTTCTTCAACTGCTTCAGTATCAGTCATGATATCCAAGATGTCTCATGCTCCATAGCCTGTTCTGTTTTTAACTTTAAAACCTACACTTCCCCATTGATAATCACTATGGAAATGTTTTATAGAGTCTGATCCATTTAAAAAATCAATTCAACGCATCAGATTGTATCTCCAATTTTAATTGCACCAAGTGTTGTACCATAAGAAGACAAAAGCAGCAAATGAAACTCTCTAAAATTTATGCCAAAATATTTTTCAGAAATAAAACTACATTGATGAGCCTTGACTAAAAGAGTATGTGTTGTAACTTAATAACTTCCAACTGTCTTGCATACAGCTCAGTTGTTTACTAACAATAGCAAAAATCAAGTCTTTGTGAACATCTACCATGTATTGCAATTGAAACATAAAGTAGGGATTAGGGAATGAATGGATGAATAAGAAAGATTTAAAAATAAATAAATAAACATGACAATTCTTTCCTTTGTCAACATTTCATAGGCATCCAACCAGGAATATCCAAAAATTTCAAAGGGGTATGTATTGAAAGTGTACCTTGATCTTGGGACACTGAATGATCTCATCTACATTTGATAGCCACTTCTCTACATCCAGTTTGATGTCTTCTGTATTCCTTCTTGCAATCTCAATTAATTGCTTTACCTTCAACTTTATAGCCTCCAGCTTTTCCACTTGCTTGGTAAGATCCTCAACATTGTCATTGAAATTAATGAGATAATCAAACTGGTTAAGGATTGGTTCCACTAGATACTCTACAATCTTAGCTGCAATGGAATTTTTTAAGCAGTCATCCACGTGTTGTGAGATGCTAGATTAGTCACTGTTCAACAGCTATTTCTATTGCCACCACACGGATTGAGGTCCTATACAATATCTATAGGGTATTGCACAGTTCAAATACCTATTCGATACCCTAGATTGTACATAGGATCTCGACCCGTTTTCTCATCAACGGTTTGTAACTATAAGATAAGTAGTAATTTGTTATAATGTCAAAACTAGTAATTAGTTTGAAGCATGCCTCTGTATTGACCAAGTAAGCAACAGTAGAAACAATTATGCTCTTATTAAAAGCATATTTGCACTTAGTAGTCGTAAAATAGCCTCTCTCTCTCTCTCTCTTGCTTTTTATTTTTATTTTTGTTTATATTAACAAAGATGAGAATTTTCCCCTAATTCATCCCTTACTAAGGAAAGAGAATGAATAAAAACTTTCTTACCTTCCTCTTTATTTTTTTCTCTTATAGTTATGGGCAAGCAGAATAAAGGCTAGTGTACTTCATTCCTCGATACTCTTAATTGTGTAGTTGGAAGCAGCAATTGTTTCGCTTGTCATTTACATACACACAAGTGTTTTAGTGCATAGACAAGGTATATATCTTCAATTTTAAAAGTGTCTCTTTGATCTGTAATTCTTGTACTCTCTTTCTGAAGTATAATTGTCTTTTATTTTCAGATGTGGTTGGACATAGTTACAGGAGTTCTAGTCTCTATTCTGTCTGAGATTGCAGAATCTATGTTTGAGCCGATATTACGTCACATTGGTTATTTGTTCTGCTTTAAAAAAATCGTTGGTGATCTAACTGAAGCAAAAGTTGGCCTAGAAAAGAAGAAGCAAGCGATGCAAAACACTATTGAAGAAGCCGTAAAAAATACTTAAGTCGTTGAGAATGATGTACAAGAGTGGCTGACAAATGTGACTCAGTTCATTGAAGAGGTGCAGACTCTGGAAAATCAAATCCAAATAGACAAAATGTGTTCTAAGGGTTGCTGTCCTGATTGGATTTGGCGATATAAATTAGGGAAGCAAGCCACACAAAAGACAACAACTGCAGTGAAGTTGCTCCAAGATGCTAGGGACTTCAAACAACTGACCCACCGTGCTCCAACTCCTGGCATAGAGATCTTTTCATCCAATGGTGATTGTGAGGTGTTCAAATCTAGAAAATTGATTTTTGAAGAACTTATGGAGGCCTTACGTGATGATAATTGTAAGAGGATTGGATTGCATGGACTTGGAGGGGTTGGTAAGACAACACTAGTGAAGAAAGTATACAAGAAAGCCAAAGATCTTTTCAGTGATATTGTGATGACTACTGTGTCCCTGACTCCAGACATTAGAAAAATCCAAGGTGAAATCGCAGACTGTTTAAATTTGAAACCTGATGAGGAAAGCGACAGTGGAAGAGTGAAGCGAATATGTCTAAGAATAAAGCAGGCAAAGAAAATCCTTATAATCTTGGATGATGCCTGGAAAGATGTTGACTTTGAAGCTATTGGAATTCCATCTATGGAAGATCAAGAGGGATGCAAAATTCTTCTAACCACACGCAGTGAACATGTATGTATTTTAATGCATTGTTCGAAGATCTTACTAAAATTCTTATCCGAGGAGGAATCATTGGCTTTAATTAAAAAAAAAATGCAAGTATTTTTTATGACTCCCTTGCCCTGAATGATGTAGTCAAGAAAGTCGTTGAAGAATGCAAAGGTTTGCCCATAGCAATTGTTACTGTGGGAAAGGCTCTAACAGGAAAATCTCTTGACAATTGGAAGGAAGCACTGCAGCAACTAAGAAAGTCTAGACTAGTAGATATATATGGTGTTGATGAAGAAAAAAATGCTTATTCATGTCTAAAGTGGAGTTATAATCATTTAAAGTGCAAAGCCAAGTTGTGTTTCTTACTATGTTCGTTATTTCCAGAAGATTATAATATTGAAATTGAGGAGTTAACTAGATATGCAACGGGACTGGAGGAGTATGAAGATGTTAACTCACTTGATGAAGCAAGGAGCCAAGTGAGCGTGGCAATTAATCAACTCCAAGATTCTTCTTTGTTGTTGAAAGGCAATGCAAAAGAATACGTGAAGATGCATGACATGGTTCGTGATGTTGGTTTGTGGATAGCATCCAAAGGGGAAAACGAATTCAAGCTAAGAGCCTGCACTCATTTAGAGAAAAACATAAACTTTGAAAGAGTCACAACAATCTCCTTGATAGCTTCTAACACCAAACAGCTTGCTGATAAATTGGTATGTCCCAGACTCAACATTTTGTTATTGGGTAGAAATGAAGATTCCAAAGTAATCTCTAACACATTGTTTGAAGGAATGAATTGTCTCAAGGTTTTAGGACTAGAAGAAAAAATCTTATCATCACAATCACTCCAATTCTTGACAAATCTTCAAAGCCTATATTTGAAAAATTGTAATTTCAGTGACAACCTCTCTTCATTGGGAAAGCTAAAGAGACTTGAGACTCTAAGCTTTCACTAATGTGTAATGGATGCACTGTCAAATGAATTAGGGAAAATGGAGAGTTTAAGAATGTTAGATTTGACAGCATGTTATGAACTGAAAAAGGTTCCGCCATATGTGATACAAAGATTATCTCAACTAGAAGAACTATTCATTGATTTCTTAAGCTTGAACTTATCAGAGTTGAACTCATTACCCTGCTTGGTTATGCTCTCTCTGAAGTTGGTCTTGGTGCGTTTACCCCAAGGCTTTGTTTTCCCGAACATTCAAAGATATTACAAATCGATTAACCACCCGTCCTCTTTCAAATTTTTTGACAATTATAATCCAAGATCCTTTGACTCAAGAATCTTAGTAATCAAATATATGAATGACTCCTCATTGAACACAATTAAGGTGTTGTTCCGTACTGTGGAATATATTTCGATTATATCTTGTGAGATGGAATGCATCGTCGATACAACTGGAGGAAATCATACCGTTACGTTTGCTAATTTGGTCCAACTTTACCTACATGACATGAGCCGTCTGAGATCAATATGTGAGGGGCCCAACCAGTATGTAATCTTCAACAATCTCACGGTTTTAGTTGCAAATGGATGCACAAGATTGATTAGTCTCTTCTCGCCATCTGCTGCTCAAAGTCTGAAAAAGCTAAAAATACTCCACCTTGAGCACTGCAATGAACTGAAGCAAATAATTTCAGAGGGGAATGATATTGGAGAGTCGCAGTCAACCAATATGCCTCCCAAAATTAGAAACTATTAAGGTTCTCCATTGTGGAAAACTAGAATATGCACTTCCGCTCTCAGTTGCTCGAAATCTTCTACAACTAGAAAGTCTGGAATTAAAAGATCTTCCTCAATTAAAGCAAGTATTTGGCCATGAAAAAGAAGGAGATGTTGGGGATGGAAACAACAACGTGCTATTTAAGTTGAGAAAATTAAGACTAGAGAACTTAGGCCATCTCCAGCAGTCCTTTATCTTCATCTCTATCTTTATCTC
>BKZX01017761.1:12649-31843 GCA_014362285.1 Fagus crenata
AAATAGAGATGGAGTTGAAGGATACCGGGCTGCTGGAGATGGCCTTACCAGAGCTTGGCAGTTTGCATCCAGGAAACACTTCTTTAGTTTGGTTATCATTGGAGGATCTAAAAGTGGTGAATTGTCCTAAAATGAAGTCATCATTTTTTTATTTTTTTTTATGTGGAAGCGAATGTGCGAGCTCTCGAAAAGGTATTTTCTTAATTCTTTTTATTCTATTCTATTTGGGTTTTTTTAATTTTTTGACAAAAAGTTATGCACCGGAGTTTGAATAAATCAAAATAGTAAAAAATTCAATTAGTGTACTGTAGCTTGTAGCTTTGGACTAGCCTATCTTAAAAAAAAAAAAAGGAAAAATTACATTTTAAACCCTATAGTTTAAGAATATTAACAAATTAAACTCTATAGTTTATAAAGTAATAAATTAAATTCTGAAGTTTACATTTTAAAATATCATTGTTTAATTTGTTACTTTAAAAATATATGGTTTAATTTGTTAAATCCCCTAAATTATAGGGTTTAAAATGTAATTTTCCCTAAAAAGAAATAAAAAGACTAAACTAGCAAGTTGTACATAAATGGTTTGTGAACATCCCAATTGCACACACAATTATTTGTATCATCTTCTTTAACTTAAAAAAAAAAAAAAAATGGTTGTCATACTTTTTTAATTGAAGCCAGGTCACATCTATTATTATTATTATTATTATTATTATGTTTTCCATGAAGGGAGATAAAATAACAACATGAAATTAGATTCTGATATATATTGAACAGAAGACATCCATTATTAAAAGGGAGAATATTACATATTATCCCTGTATGGTTGAATTGTGGGTTGTTTGTACTTTTTCCAACCGTAACTTAAAAAGTATCACTTTGCCTCCCAAATTAAATTTGTTATGCAGCACTAATCTACCTATATTTTCTCCCTTAAAATTAAGGGTAAATATATCTTTTACTTGTTCTTTCTCTCTTTGTGTCTTTCGATCTCTTCTTTCAAGTGTGACTTTGGACGGTGGCAGTTTATGCTAGCGACAATTTGGGATGGATTAGCTTGAGACATAAGTTACAACGATTAGAACACAAAAATGATTCATTGAATGAGCAAATTGGAACAATTTAACAAGTTAATGGTTTTAATTTGAAACCACCCCAAATTACTCTATGGGAATTATGTAATTTATCAAAGTTTTAAATAAAAGATAGCCACTTAGTGCAACCACGTCTTTTAGGACATAACTTTTATTATATAAACTAGTATTATGCTTGTGTGATGCATAATTTAATAAAAAAATCATATGTACACTAAATAAAATATTTTAATAATAAAATTTTGAAATTAAATAATGAAATATATATTAAAAAAAAAAAAAACCAAGAAATATTTTCAGTTACGTGACAAATACATATTGTGTAAGTCCGAGATTTTATCAAAAACTATATATTATAATATAAAATAAAATAATTAAAAATAAATGATGAAACTCCTTTTAAATGTTTTAAAACTTTTGATAATAAAGTTTTAATCAGAGTAATATTTTAAATATTTTTAAACATTTGGCAATTGAGATCACTTAAAATAAATTATGATAATAATTTTAGGACAAGGTTTGGCTACAAACCAGTTTGTAATCCGTTTGCGATAATCTACTACGTGGCAGCTTATAAGACCATTCACATGTATTATTTAAAGAAGTCACGTGACTCATTAAATAGTTCATGTGACTAAAATACATATGGATGATCTTATTAATTGTCACATAATAGATTGTAGCAAGCTAGCAACAGACCAGTTTGTAGCCAAATTCTCTCCATAATTTTAATGTAACTTAAGTGAATGACATGATAAAATTTCTGGTAGAACTTATAATACTTACATTGAGTCATATAGTACAAAGACGAAGTGCATGATCCAATTTTTAGTATTAAAACGAAAAATTATGATAGATTATTAAAATAATATAAAATAAATAATAAAACTTATTTTAAAAATTTCTAAAAAATCTTGGTAGTAGATTTTTAATCGAAGTAGTATCTTTTTAAAAAAATTAAAATTTAGCAATAAAGTTGCACTTAAAGAAAATATGTTAATAATTTTAATTTTCTTATACTACGTCACATGATATAATTAGAAACAAATGGAAAAATAATTAAAATGATATAATTAGAAACAAATGGAAAAAACAAATAATTGAAAAAAGGAGAGGACATCTACTTTGTGCAACCACAAGGTGTATGATAATTTTTATTATGTAGTATATGATATAATATGATATGGACACGAATATAATATATATGTAACTTTTATCTTAAATGTTTTAGTAACAATAATTAAATGGCTGATGATTATATAATTTCACAATTTTCATATAGTGTATAGTGATCTTAAAGTTTCACATAGAATAGAAGATTTTTTTTTTTTTTTTAAAATAGGTTTAGTCACAATTTATGTGAATTTATATATTTATATTACTTTTAATTGATAGAGACTCATAAAGGGTGTGAATTGAAACAATTTAAAATGTTAATGGCTTTATTTAAAATAAATAAATTTGATTTTAATTTAAACCATCTCCAACCATAAGGGAACTATGTAATTTATTGAAATTTTTAAAAATTAGTCACTTAGCTCAAGGAGTGTAGCCACTTGCCGCTAGAGAATGTAGATATTTTGAGCAACCAGAGCTTTTAGAAACCAATATATTATGTGATATGTTTTAGATATCAACTTATATAATATTAATTCTCTTACTATATAGTATATAGTATATGATATGTTTTAGATATCAACTCATATAATATTAATTTTATATTAAATGTTTTGATATCAATGGCTAAATGATTGATTATTAGATAATTTCACAATGTTCATCCTTACTAATGTTCATCCTTATTTTTTATGATCTGGACTTTTCTAATCACCTTAAAGAAAGAAGTGGACTTCAATTCTCATATAGTGTACTAGATTTCTTATAATTTCACATGGAATAATTCTTTGTGTTTGATAAGTTTTAATAACTATGTAAACTTCTACTACTTTCAATTAATAGTGATATTGAGAGCGTGAATTTAAAATGCAAATTTAAAAAGTTCATGATTTTATAATTAAAACTTTAGTGATAGAGTTTTACTTAAATAAAATATTTTAATAATTTTAAAGTACTCATAATGAGTCACATGATGAAATTATGTTGTATACCTTGTAATACTTACATATAACCCGATAATTTCACATGTAAGGACTTTTTGTATAGAAATAGGTTTTAGTCACAACTTATATTAGTTTTTGTTGTTTTTAATTAATAGAGACTTATTGAGGGTGTGAATTGAAACAAGTTAAAATGTTCTTGGTTTTAATTAAATACTTTTGAAAATTTAGGATTTAATTTGAAACTACCTCAAATTATAGGGGAAGTATGTGATTTACCCAAATCTTTTAATTAAGGGTAACCACTTAGCACAAGTAAGTGTAGCCGCTTGCCATAGAAAAATAGTCATTTGGCACAATGACAACTTCTAGGATCCAATTTTTATTACATAGTATATGATATCCTAATACTTTGCTAATCAATCACTTAGGAGAAAAAACAAAAGAGAACATTTGTGGCCAACTATGGTCATTACACTCAAATTTACATGTTGTAAAGTGAAACTTGTGCACCATGTCGTTTCAAATTTAATACTCCTCATCCTTATGTGCAGTTTCAGGAATTACAGAGCTTGTATGTGCACCGTTGCAATGCAGTTTCAGTTATTTTGACGCAAGCTTTGTTAAATTTGGAAAAATTAGAAATTATAAACTGCAGAGGATTGCTAGAGGTGTTTAAGCTTGAAGGGCTTCTTACTAAAGAAAGAGAACAAGATGTGTTGCTCATAAGGTTAAAGAGAATGTTGTTGCACGATCTACTTGAATTGAGGTGTATATGGAAGGGTCCAACCCAACTTATAAATCTTAACTATCTTGAATATTTGCAAGTGTTCGGTTGCAAGAAACTAATACATCTCTTCACACCCAACCTTGCTCGAAGTCTACAAAGTTTGAAATTTCTTGAAATAGAAATGTGTGACGAATTGGAACATCTAATTGATGAAGATGAAAAAGATCAGATCTTATCATCAAAGAGTCATCTCCAACCTCTATGCTCCCCTAAATTGAAAGATATCAAGGTCAAAGACTGCAATAAATTGAAATGCCTCTTCCCAGTGATGTTGGCCCATAATCTTCTAGAACTATTTACACTCATGATAGAAAGAGCCTCTCAATTAGTGGAAGTATTTGCATATGAAGATGAAGGAGACACCGTAGTTCAGAAAGCTGTAAGGCTCCCTCGACTAGAATTCGTAACACTCGACCAACTACCAAGACTTGTCAACTTCTACCCAAGGAACTACCATGTTTTATTGCCATGTTTGCAAAAAGTAAAAGTGCAAAGCTGTCCAAACATGACTAGGAGCTTTGCCCCTACTCCAGACAAAACGGTGCATGTAAATGGAAAGGTACCCACTATTCTTGCAGTTTTTATTTTTTTATTTTACTCAATCATAGTTAGCTACTAGTGTTACTACTACTGATGAACGTCATTGATAAATACCCTTATGTCCATACCGTAGAAGACTTACAAACTCATCCTAAAATAATTTTCCTAGAGAAAACCCCAAATATTCTTCCCCTATATATGTCTCACGGTTAAATAAAGAAATCTCTTTGCTCTTCTTTCCTCTCACACGTGTAGGACTCCTTTCTTTGTTCATACTTCTCTGCATTAATCGATGCATCACAAATTCTTCTTGATTTGTGTGTTTTCCATAAACCTTGGAGAATATCCAAACCTTGTTACGCTGCCTCCCAAGCAGAAAACTTATTCTTTTTCTCTCTTGGTTGCACTCTCCCCACATGGGAGGATCACTAGGCCAAAGCCTTTAAATACTTTGCAACATTGTCTATTTATAAGATTTCAATTTCTATTTCTAGAAGTACAATGAATAGACTTTCCTTATACATTAAGGAATAGTCTTTCTTTCAAACCAAAGATTCTCCTTTTCTTCCATACCAAGAAAACTAACTATATCATAATAGGAATTTGAGACACTTTCCCAACAATTACAAAGGGGTATGTGATGCATAAGAATATTGACATATTGTTCACTTTAACCTTTCATGTATTCATACCTTTTTTGGTAATTTGTAGAATTAATATTGGAAACTCAAAAATGGCACCAAATATTGGGAATCTGGAATCCCAAAATCTATTAATTTTTTATAGGATTATTATTGAAAATTCAAAAATGCTACCAAATGTTTGGAATTCCCTTTTTAATAGAATAGATAAAGAATGTCAAGCTAACAAAAAAAAAATGTTTTTAATTATATATATATATATATATATATTAATAATATGCCCGAGCATTACAATGATTAATAAGGAAAATATGTAATTAAGAAAATATTTCAATAATATAATTGAAATTGAACAATAAAAAATATAATAAAAATAGAAGAACATAAATTCCTTTAAGTTATATGGCGAAAGCAGATTGAATAAGACCAAATTTTTATTAGAATAAAAAAAGAGGATATATATTATTAATACAATAAATAATAAAACTCTTTTTAAAATTTCTCGAAAATTATGGCATTTAATTTTATCGGAATAGTATTCTAAATTTCTTGAAACTTAGGTAATAAATTTTTACTTAGAGCAAACTATTTTAACAATTTGATATATTCCTAATAAGAGAAATGGTGAAAGCACATCGTATGACGTACTTATGCATTAAGCCATACAAGAGAAACACAACTTGTAAATCCCAACTTTTAATTTTAAAACAAAAAATTATGTTAGATGATTATAATAATTTAAAATAAATAATTGAATTTCTTAAATTTCTAGAGACCTTTGGTTAATTAGGGTAATTTTCTAAACTTCTTGAAATTTGGCAAAAAATCTTTACATCAGGCAAAGACGCAAAGTATAAAGTAATTTTAATGTACTTGCGGTGCACTACATGGTGAATGCACGTTGCATCACGTGTAACACTTGCTTTTAGCCATTTGACGAAACCATAATGTGTAGGATGCAACATTTATGATTTGGTACTATATACCCTTCGCTCAAAAAAAAAAAGGGTACCATAAACCCATGCAATACATAGCTTAAATTAAGAATCATATGTAAAATAAAGAAAATAATTCAATAATAATATTAAAATTGAATAATAAAATAGATTGTAAAAATAAAATAACAAACTATAAGAGGTTTGTAATTCAATGACATTGTTTGCTATATATCTTTTATGAGGATAACCAAATTTCAAATCCCTACTTCTCCATTGTTGTAACTATTGGAATTATAAAAAATAAAAATAAAATACTTTAAGTTACATGACGAACGCACATTGTACAAGACCAAGTTTTTATTAAAAACAAAAAATCATTATAGATTATAAACTAATTTTAATTAAATAATTAAACTCCCCTTGAATTTTTTTGAAAGTTTGATAATTGAGTTTTAGTCAAAGTGGCATTTTAATTTTTTCAAAACTTTGGTAATAGGCTTTCACATAAAATAATAATTTGCTAATAGTATTAATGTACTTATAATAACTCTGATGGGTAGCTCAATTGGTCCGGCTTTGGGTGTGCTCCTCAATGGTCACTAGTTCGAGTTCCCTCAGGGTCACCTACTCAAGACAAAGCCTTGGGCCCTGGCCCAGACACCCAATTTGAAAAAAAAAAAAAAAAAAAATAATTAAAATTAATCAAAAAAAAAAAAAATTATGTCGTGCAATTTTTTTTTTTTTTTGGTAAAAAAAAAATACTTATATCAAGTCACATAGTGCAAGCATGATGTATAAAAAAACTAACGAAACTTATTTAAATTTTTAGAAACTCGTGGTAGTGGAATTTTGATCAAAGTAGTATTTTTTTCAACTTTCTCAAACTTTGGGATAAGAAAGTTTCACTTAGCAACTATTTTAGTCATTTTGATGTATTTATAATGCACCACATGACATAAGGAGAAAAAAATTAAAAAAAAAAATTATATATATATAAAGAGAAGAGGGTGTCCACTTGGCACAACCATAGACATGAAGGACACAAATTTTATTTATTTTTTTTTTAAATGTGAATGTTTTGATAATAATAACTAATTGATTTATTATTTTATAATTTTACAACTCTCGTATAGTGTACTAGAGGTCTTATAATTCATATGGAAGTTTTGTGTGTGTGTGTGTGTGCGCGTGCACATGTGTGTTTACGTGTAGATAGGTTTTTGTTACAACTTATCTAAATTTCTATTACTTTTAGTTAATAGTGACTTATTGAGGGCGTGAAATAAATATTCATGATTTTAATTAAAAAGAATTAACTTATAATTTAATTTGAAACCACCATAAACTAAAGGGGGAAGTATGTAATTTACCAAGGTTTTTAATAAACAGTAGTCACTTAGCATAAGAAAAAAGTAGCCACTTACCACAAAGGGAAGATTATCATTTGATCTATCATATTCCTATGCTATTTTCACATCAAATATCAACAACTCAAACTCAAATAATTTGCTTTAATACCAAAATAAATTACTAATTCTCCTAACAATTTAAGCTATTAGAAAATGATGAATTTAATCATTTAATCATTATTCTAATATACTTATCTTGACAAAAGTTTTCAAATATACATAATTCATAGACAAATTTAGGGAAATAAAAAACAAAACAAAAAAGAGAAAATTTGTTGCTGGCTATGTCATTACACACAAATGTATAGGTACAAACATGTGCACCATGTCGTTCCATTTTTATACTCCTCATCCTTATAATGACACCTAATACATTTAAGCTTAAAGTTTATTTATTTTAAGCTATATTTATATCTAGTGGATTTAATGAAATTGGTATACTTGTACCTTCAGAAATATGTGGACGGTAGGAATGCAGTTTCGATTGTTTTGATGCAAGGTTTGTTAAATTTGAAAGAATTAGAAATTAGAAATTGTGGAGGATTGCAAGAGGTGTTTAAGCTTGAAGAGCTTCTTACCAGAGAAGGAGAACAACAAGATGTATTGCTCTCAAAGTTGAACAATATGTGTTTGGGCGATCTACTTGGATTGAGGTGTATATGGAAAGGTCCAACCCAACTTCTAAATTTAACAATCTTAAACATTTACAAGTGTTTGGTTGCAAAAAACTGATACGTCTCTTCACACCCACCCTTGCTCGAAGTCTAAAGAATTTGTTCTTACTTGAAATAAAAAGGTGTGACGAATTGGAGCATCTAATTGTTGAAGATGAAAATGAAGACCAGATCTTATCATCAGAGTGTCATCTCCAACCTCTATGCTTCCCTAAACTGAAACATATCATGATCAATGATTGCAATAAATTGAAATGTCTCTTTCCGGTGACTATGGCCGATAATGTTCTAGAACTAGGTGTAGTCACAGTAACAGGAGCCTCTGAATTAGTGGAAGTATTCGCACAAGAAGATGAAGGAGCCACTCTAGTTCAGAGAGATGAAACCCTCCCTAAACTAGAATGCATAACACTCGATGGACTACCAAGCCTTGTCAACTTCTGCCCAAGGAACTTTCATGTTGTACTGCCACGTCTTTGTAGTTTAAATGTGAAAAGGTGTCCGAACATGACCACGAGCTTTACCTGCACTCCAGACAAAACCGTGCATGTAAATGGAGAGGTACCAAATATTCCTACTGTTTCATTAATAACACTAATATCCTTTCTTGTTCTGATAAAGACTTATCATTTGTCTAGTTGGGACATATCATATTTTATTATATTTTAATGTTTTTCTAATTTTAGTTTCTTTTTTCTTTCTTTGCCATATAAATGATTGTTGGTTTTGCAGGTAATCCAGGAAGATGAGAAAGACGAGCCTACAGGGAACTCAACAATTTCTTCAGTGGTTACCATATGGCCGGCCAACATGGATATAAATTGGAGACAGCGGTTAACATATCGCCTTCGACCAAGGAAATAAATTGGGAATGCGCGTTTTAACCATGCGGGCATATTTTGACTAGGAAGGCGATGAGGATGATGGCTCGGACTACCTATATATGTTAATGGAGCAATTGCAACCCAAGGAGTACGACTGTCTTCTTGTTGTTCGAATATTTAGGACAAAACCTTTGTGATCATTTCTAGGACCACATTATATCTTTTTTCTTTTCTAATTTTATATTGATGACAAGTACTTTTACGCATTCAGAAAGGCAAGCCAACAAACAAATTTTTTTTTTTGGTGTGCTTTTTTTAAGGAATAGATTTTATTTATTGGGATTTGAGTAAACCTTTGTTGGGGTCATTTCTGAACTCCAAAATGCTAATTGTTTATTTTTTTGGTTTATTCATTATATTAAGTAATGCATTAAACCTTTTAAAAATTTTAAGAAACTGCAGAACTTATTCTATTCAGACAGCCAACAGATCATTGAAAGGGATCATAGAAATATTACTTAGATATCAATTGGCCTTCCAATTTATCTCACATAACAGGGCTATTATTCAACAGATTGAAATGAACATTTAGAATGTCTTGAATAAAAGATCAAATGAGAAAACAATAGCTTCTCTTCCAAAGCATGAAATGCATACCCTCTAAAAGCAAATTTAATAAATGGATAGAGAGCTGATGAAGATTCGAAGATTTGGCCATTACTTGACCAATAATAAGAATTACAACAAATCAAGTCTAAAATAACATTGGCATTTGAGTAGACCTTTGTTACCATGACATCCTTGAATGCTGGTTGCATTGAGATTTCTGTATTTCTCTGTGACATGATGTTTCAATCCCGCCTTCATTAACTTACAACCGCCATTTTTCCTAGTCATATGTATTTATATTCAGATTTCTTAAAAAATAAAATAAAACACGGGGTTCAAGTACACTATGTATATACTGCACACCATCTTTCTGGACATACATATTATTCCAGAATCTCTAATTTTAAGAATCAATCTTGGAGTTTATAATATAATCTAAACACTGCAAGTCCTTATAATACTTTTTCCCATTCATATACACCAATATCTACACATCTAATGGTAATGAAACCTGCAAATCTAAAGGTTTCTTTTTAAGCCCATTGGCAAAAATGACACAGTTTGACAAGCATGGAGTTCATCCATCTTCTGTAAATCAGTGAGCTCTAATGAAAGATCCTTCCATGGAAAAGAGTGTACATATTAATTACAGATCCAGCCTTCATAAGAAAACATAATAGCATAATAATTACAACATTCCATGAGGCCTAATATGTGACAATAAATATTCAATCTCTTTAAAATTGGAACAAATTTCAGATAAATAAATTTCAAAATCAAATTATCAAATCTGTTAAGCCACTCTAACAGACAGACTAACAAGTAATACTAGATTTAACTTTTATATAAGTGGAGTAGACATTTTATCATAACTCATCTTATTCTCATTCCAGCTACAAGGGATTGGCTACACCTAGGAACTTCAAAAACATTGGCTGTTTCTAGGAGGGTATTCTCTGTTATAACTATATCATATATTTTTTACTCACAGCACAATGAAACTATACTAGACAACACATGATAGGCAGCTACATTAATGCACTAGCTTAAGTTTTCAACATGTATGAGGAAAAGATGGACCCCTAGGATGGCTGAACAAAAAATGTATACTCTGGAACCCAAAGCCAGCAAAAAATACATAGGGAATATAGGGATAGCAGAGCTATTGATGCCGTATGACGGTATGGTTGGCCAGCCACACAAAGGGACAAAACCATAAGTGCAGCCAAGCTTAGACAGTCAATGTGGATGTTATCAAGCAGCTTATATTGGAGATTTGTCAGTAAAAATATCAAATTTGAAATGTAGGATACTTATGATTATCAATACTTTCCTCACTAGTCAAGCATTTATTTATATTTAATAAAAATCCATTAAAAGAAAAGCGCAAAAGGGGCACAACGCTAGTACACGGGAAGTCTTCACTAATCAAGTATTAGATGTTCATTGTCCTAGAATTACTAAACTAAAAGTACTTTAGAGGGAAGCAACTCTAAAGCAACTTAAAAGTAGCTTACAGGATTTACACCATCAAGTATTTTAAGCAAGAAGATTACAATGCAGTGGTTCCCTATGAAGCAATTCTATCATAGAAGCATATTGTCATGGTAATATTGAAAATTAACTCAAGTTTGAGTTTTTTTTGCTACAGTTGTTAGCATTTGCTTCTTTCCCCTACTTCTCTCTATTAATTCTCTTTACTCAGATGTTCTACAATCTGTAATTTCTTTTTCACTAAGTTTCCCATAAGTCTCATCTTCTATTCTTCCTAACCTGAATCTGTAAAATACCAGGCACTTTCTGATTTATTACTAAAACTTTCCAAGAATTTCTCCACTTAAATCTACACAAGTAAGATCTTTTCTCCTCATCCAATCAACCACAACCTTACATTTATTTTCTCCTTCCCCTCCCCCACCAGATGCTCTCCACCTTTCAGCAAGGTAGCTCCTTAATATCAAGGATATCAACGCTGTCCAGCATCAGGAACCCATAATTGGGTATCCAAAACTAACAAGTTGGAAAATTTGTAGCATCACTAGATGTTGATTCAAACCCATGATATGTTAGGTTCTCTTTGATTCAATTTTTTTTTTTTTTTTTTTTTTAATTTTTAATTTTAAGCTATTTAGGGCATAATGTAAAGATGCTGATTCAAACCCATATATATGCACATTAACATATATATACACATTTAACAAACTAATATATATATTTGAAATCAACAGCCTAATATATTTGACATAGACCCTCAATTGAAAGAGAAAATTGTGGCTTGTATGTTTTCCTTTTCAATGATATTATCAATGTAGATATCATTATTTTCACAAATGGGTTAACCAATGGGACAATTTCCTTTATGAATGTGTCAAACCACCAATTAACAATTTGTACATATGCAATGAAAGTTCCATGAGCTCGAGGGCATCTTTTTGCAACTACTCAGTAATGTTTCTTGATGAAATAACATCATTGACAACTTAAATTCAAACAAGAGAGAGTTAATGGAAGGGGGAAAAAAAAAAACTACTACTAACATTTACAACTGACATTCTATTCATTCACAAAGCACATACTGTAGACAAGCTTAAATAAGCAGTATAATTGTAGATTGATTGAGCTATTAAGACAGCATATTCTATGGTGTGGACATGGAAATATTGCAATAATTTTGTAAAACAATCATATATCACCATAATAACAGAATAGATGATGTTTTATGGTTATGATGATAATGGAGGTGATAACAATAACACCAACATATTTCAATGAAGTTCAAGTTGACACCCTTGGAATTTCAAAAAACAAGAAATCGGTATATACAGAAAACAGATGAGTATATTATTAGAACTTCATAGGCCACTTGACATAATATGCAATAACACATACAATATCTGTCAGCTACTAGCTTATTAGTCAGGATTTCTAATTAAAGTTGCAAGGGCACAGAATCAATGAGAACATATTATTTGCAGTAGTGTTATTGTGTGTATATATAAGATTATTAACACAGATCCAGTTTGATCAATTTCATTTTACAAATCCTAAGCACTAAAATTTGGGCCAAGATATCTTTTGTAAATACCTCAACCTATATTATTCATCCCTTAAGCAGGCAACACTATCAACTTGAAGTGAACTGCCTTTCAATAGTTTAATCCATAATCTTCACTTCTCCACACCAAAAACCTCCTTATGGAACAATTTCTCAACCTATTTCTGATATTTACATCCATGGTATACAAGTACCAAATGCACTGAATAGGAAAGGTTCTCACACCATTGATGAGCCTTGACTAGAAGAGTATGTGGAGTAATTTAATAACTTCCAACTGTTTTGCATACAGCTCAGTTGTTTACTAACAATAGCCAAAAGCAAGTCTTTGTGAACATCTACCATGTATTCTCTACCACAATTGCAATTGAAACATAAAGCAGGGAATGAATGAATGAAAAAGAAAGATTTAAAAATAAATAAATAAACATGACAATTCTTTCCTTTGACAACATTTCATAGGCATCCAACCGGGAATATCCAAAAATTTCAAAGGGGTATGTATTGAAAATGTACCTTGATCTTGGGACACTGAATGATCTCATCTACATTTGATAGCCACCTCTCTACGTCCAGCTTGATGTCTTCTGCATTCCTTCTTGCAATCTCAATTAATTGCTTTACCTTCAACTTTATAGTCTCTGGCTTTTTCACTTGCTTGGTAAGATCCTCAACATTGTCATTGAAATTAATGAGATAATCAAATTGGTTAAGGATTGGTTCCACTAGATACTCTACAATCTTAGCTGCAATGGAGATCCAAATTCCAGCCATCTCCAATCTTTTCACTCAATCTAAGAACTCAGTTGCCCTTAGAGAAACTGAATTAAGGCTTTTTTTTTTTTTGCTAAGAAAGATCATACCATTAAAGAAACAAAATTTAAGCTTTTCTCCTTGAGGTTTACCCCTTATCTTATTTGACTTTATTTCTTATTATGACCCACTTCCAAATTTTCCAAAGAAGTGGATTGTGGCAGAGTTCTTCAAAAATTAATGAAATTGAAGGAGAAGTAGAATAGATAACTATAAGAGGTACTTTCTCCTTGAGCTACAGAACTGTATCTCCCAGGCGATCTCCCATACTCAACAATTGAAGGAGAAGACTGATCATCAGTGACCCATGTCACTCGCATGTACTCGTCTCCAGCCAAAGAGATGTGCACCTACAATGGGCATTTGCACTGAAAAGTACTTCAAACTAAACCTCAACCATAACTAAACCTCAATAGCTCAATAATTAACAAGGGCTACAAAAGTGCAAATATCTTATAAAAACCAAATGTTACGAAAACCAATTATCCGAAGCAAAAGTATTCATGTAAAAAGAATTCACAAAACCTATTTCCAATGCAAAAGAAAACCAAGTTGGATCAAATAAAAATAAATTCATAACAACATGACAGTAATCACTTATCGGCATTCACAACATTCAGGAACTCATAATTTTCAATCCAATTCAAAAGACTACCATACACATACCAATCAGTAAGTCAGTCCAATAAGGCTTCATGCTTCTTACAAACCCAAGAACCTATGCCATAAATTTTCATGGTAACCATATTTTAGTTTCAAACACTAGATGGTTTTCACAATCGAAAAAAGCTTTACTGTCATAACAATACTTCATGCCAATTCTGTTCTATAACAACAACAAAAAAATCCTCCTAATTTACTCCTCATTTGTATCACTGATCAATATCTTCAAGTAAATACTCAATTCCACTAAGCTATGAAACATAGACAAATGAAGCGCCAAAAACAAAACAAAACAAAACAAAAGGTTTAGATTCCTCAAATTCATATATTCATGAAGTTGGAATTTTCAAGGAAGCAAAAACTATCCCATAAAACAGAGAATAATATATTACAGAGACAATAAAAATGCCAATTCAAATTCAACTTTTTTTCAATAAAAGTTTAAGTATTTAAAGAATTCAATACTATAAGAAAAGCTTTCATTAAGCTTCATACAATCATATATTTAATTAAAACTTTCAATGTTAAAAGGTCCAAAAAAGAAATTGAATCAAGAATCTTCCCACTAGTATTATTTTAGTCCATTCCCAAAAAGTATAAAGATTTTTATTTACAATTTCCAATCAAACACATACATATAAATACATACATGTGTGTGTATAAGATCCGACCCAAATCACATAAAATAAATAAAAAATGGTAAATTGGATATATATATATATATAGAGAGAGAGAGAGAGAGAGAGAGAGAGAGTGAGATAGAGATGATAATGTTACCTGCTGAGGATAAGAGGAGGGTTTGGGGCTCCACTGGAAATGCAAAGTTTCACGAGGCTGAGGTCGAAGGTAGTCGGCGGTTGTGACAGTTACTGAGATTAATAAGATGACCGTTAGGATGAGATTTGGTAGCATGATTTTGGTCCCTCAGTAAATGAAATCAATCTTTTTGATGCTTTGCTTAATGAGTCACTGGATTTTTGTGTTTCTCTTTCTAAAGAATGTCCGTGAATGTGTGGGAGCAAATGACCATATCACCCTTCTTGATTTTTTTTATTACGTTTTTTTTCTTTGTGTGCTATCCAGCTTTATGTATAGTACACGCGGTCTAGGTGAGTTCAGACTTAAAGACTTAAGGATTGGATTTTGCTACATACTTTGAATACTAATCATTGTCATCTTGCAGTGAGTTCAATTATTTTAGGAGGCCTTTGACGTGCACATTTTATCAAACACGTAAAATAGTTATGCACATAACACTAATTATTACATTCTTCAATAATTTTTTACATTAAATTCAAGGAATGAACTATTTTACTAAAGTAAATTGAATGCAAGATAGTGTATATCAATCTAATTAAATGACAAGTTTAATCATACTCATTAACAAATTCATCTTGGTTCACCTCGTCTTTCTTTGTGGTTCTAGACTTCTTTAGTTGTTGCAATTCAACTATGCATTACTCCATGTTCTCGTGCTTCATCATTCTATTTTTATCTAACACCATTGGCATTACATTTTTCTAAGCTAATTTGTTTGGGTTTTGTTGGTTTGTCTTGTGCGATGCACAATTGTGTAGGTTTTTTCATTCTTCTTTTACCTAACTCCAATAGCAATTATATTTTGTTGGGCTTCTTTTACTTTTCCACTTTATCCACAAGCGAGGCATTCTTAGTCTTATATGTCTCACACAACTTGTTGGCTTTGTCCAATTCTACCATCAATGCCTTTTTCTCAAGCTTTAAATTAACTTCTTAAGTGATAACCTAGAGAGTCTCTCATATTTGTGCACTCCTTAAGAAGTTTGTATTAAGCTCTCTATAGATCATCATCCTCATCCAATTCTTCCTAAGAAGAACGACCATGTACACTCTCACTTCAAAGTGATACTATAAAGGCCACAAAATTCTCATTCTCATCAGATTCATCACGCTTAGAGTGACATTCATAGTCTTATCCTCATGTGTCTATAGCCTAAGTACTCACGACATTCTCTTCTCTATTCTACCCTTGGTGTCCTTATTATGGGTGCACTCACTCAATTCATCCTTATGTAGGTCATATGCTCCTATAAAGTTTTTTTTTTTTTTTTTTTTTTTTAAGCTAAAGGGTTTCTTCTTACTCTCACTCTTCCTAAATTCCATGAATTTCTTAAATTTCTTGGCAAGGAATGTTGCTTCCTTCTCACATAAAGATTCCCCATCAAAGAATCACTCACCTCTTCTTGCACAATTTTCAAAGCTAGTCACATTTTTTTAGATGGAGGGAAGGACAACTTAGCTTCAAGGCAGCTTGAACTTGAATTTTACAAGGAACAAAATACACCCAAATCATGATATGTGATGACAAACATGGTCATGGAATTGGCCAACACTAAAATCCTAATATATTCCAATAAATTTTTTGATTTGTATGTTAAAAGGAAAATTTTCGTAAAATTGTATACAAAATCAATCATAAATGATTTAAAAGAATTAATGTCAAATTCTATTTGGATAATCCATAGACAATTGAGTTGAAATTTATTAAAAAAATAATAATAATAATAAATAAAATAAATAAAAACAAAAAAACAAAAACAACTATTTTGTGTTTTTGAATGAAGTTTTATTCTATTTTTTTTTTTTTTTTTAATAGTACTAAATGAATGATAGTTTTTTTTTTTTTTTTTTTTTTTTTGAGAGGATAATTGAATGATAGTTAATTGTACTATGCCACTATGGTTTCACATTGTAGTCAATACCTTGTTTCATATGAAGTTACAAGGAATTTCACTTGGCATGTGAGTTCAACACGGGTGGCAAAAGTTCAAAAGAATCCTATAAAGGTATGGCTGAATGGGGCCGTGTGGAAAAGTGTGTGAATGAGGGTGGGAAATAAAATCCAAATTTCATATGAACACGGTATTGAGTGACTATTGACTACAATGTGAAACCTTTATGCTTTAGTACTATTAACAAAATAAGAAACACTTATAAAATAAAAAATAAAAAACCTACAATAGTAGTTATTATTACTGTTATTGTAAATTAGACTTCTACATTTTCTATGATCTTTTTTTCTTTTTGAATGGACAGGGGAAATGAAAGAAATTATAGAAAGAATATTGTTTCACTAAAGATTAATTTTTTTTAAGAAATCACTAAAGATTAATTAAGCATGTATAAGGATGAAGTTTTAATTAATTTAAAAAAAAAAAAAAAAAACTTTTGTATAAGTGATGGTATATGTAATAAGAGTTCATTTAATTTGGAGATTACCAAATACCACCAAGTCAATCCAGTGGGGCCGGCAAGCTGTAATCATTTTGCTTTTGCTTTTAATTTCTGCACATAAAGTGCTTCTCTACAATAAAGATTTGTAAAATCCTGAAATTAAGTTGAGAGCAAGACATTCCATATACATTAACTTCGCCTGCATATTTTGGGTGGTATTTTTTTTCTTTGTTTTGTTGTTGATGTTGTTGTTGGCAGTAAAACCTTGCATGAATTCTCTCGATTTCATGTCTGAGCAGTTTTAAAGGCCAAAGTAGAGAAAATTGCTCACATCTCCATCTTTCAAAGTGGTTGGAGAATTTGCAGGATATTCAAAGGAAAAAGCAAGGTATGCAAATTATTTTTAATATCCACTAATTTGGATGTACAGTTGCTCTATGATCTTTGATCATGCTACTTACTCTTTGCACCTCTGACTTTAATTTAACTAGATCGCATGCTGTACTCTACAGATTATATCTTATTTATTTCATTTTATTTTTATGTGTCTACAGAAAGAGAGAAAGAATTTATCAAAAAAGAAAGAAAGAAAGAAAGAGAATATATAAGTAAAACAACAAAAAGGGGGGACTCAAAAGATCACAAAAGGTAAGAATCGTATATGTTATAATGGAATTATATATACTCAACCATGTTCATATCTAAGAAAGTAGTATGAATGATTACAGATCTAACTAAGCCCATCTCATTGCTCGTCAATTGAGACTCGAGTTAGCTGCTCACATCTCCATCTTTCAAAGTGTTTGGAGAATTTGTAGAATTCTGAAAAGAAAAGGCAAGGTATTCAATTTTTTTTTAATATCCACTAATTTGGACTTACAGTTGCTCTATGATCTTTGATAATGCTAGTATGCTACATAAACTCTTTGCACCTTTGGCCTTGATTTAGCTAGATTTCATGATGTACTGTAAATATTTTATCTTATTCATTTCATTTTATTTTTATCTGTATAGAAAAAAAAAAAAAAAAAAAAAAAAAAAAAAAAAAAAAAAAAAAAAAAAGAGGGTAAAACAACAAAAAAGGGACTCAGAAGATCACAAAAGAGAAAAGACTCTTTCTTACCACTTACTATTCTCAACTATCTATATCTAAGCAGTTTTCACTAAGTGTATATCAATGATTTTTCTGAATAGCCCTAAATAAATGAAATGGTGGGGTGGGGGGTTTCTTTTATAGGCACAAGCGCACAGGAGTCAGGAGGTTGGTGAGGGGATTTTGGTCATCTAGCTGGCCAGAATCAATTAAGATCAGTCAAGAAATAGAAATTGAGAGATTTTATGGTTATGGACTGAATTTGGCGTAAATCATTAGGCTAAATTGCATAATCACCCCCTGGGGTTTGGGTCATTTGCAAACTGATCCTCTGGAGTTTCAATTTTGTACTATAATCACTTGTGGTTTTTTAATTGGTGAAATTGACCCCTTTAAGTATATTTCTACTAGCAAATTTTGGCATCGATCATTTGGTAGTTCTCGGCTTTCCCTAACTCTAAGGCTTTGTTAATAGTACTAAAGGTTTCACATTGTAGTCAATAGTCAATACCGTGTTTCATATGAAGTTGCAAAGGAAGTTCGCTTGGCATGTGAATTCAACAACGGTTTCAACAAGGGGTCTAACGTAATTACCAAAAATTTATTCAACAAGGGTTTCAACAAGGAAGTTCGTCGAGTGGAAAAGTCTGTGTATGAAATTATGAAAGTGGAAATATTGTCAGACTTATTGGGAGCCTAACGTAATTACTAAAAACCTAAAATACTAATTATTATTATTGTTATTGTTATTGTAAATTAGACTTCTGCATTTTCTGTGATC
>BKZX01017764.1:0-14439 GCA_014362285.1 Fagus crenata
CAATGAAATTTTTGTCTTGGTCAGTTGACATAGTCTATTAGGTATGTGGCTTATTTAGTATATACTAGTGTATTTTAGAGAATTTTTTCTTGAAACTTTGAGACATCATGCAGATATAGGCAATTACTGTATCATGTACTTTATTGCTCCATGCTAAGTTCATAAAGCTGTTGTTCTGTTCTCCTGGGAAATGCTGCATCTTAGAGTAATATATGTTACTATCGAAGGATAAGGATTCAAGTTTCACACATTTGAAATTTCACCACCATTAACATTTTTTGCTTATAACTGTGACAGTTGCCCTCCAAATATGATAAAGGATACCTTGAGGCAGTATGCAGAGACTAGTTTAGTTTTAAGCTGACAATATGATGGTTACAAACATGTGACATTAAATTATTGTTGAATGATTGTATGCTAAGAGTTTGGTTGGTCTTACTGTCTAATTTAGCTGCTAAGAGTTTTACGAATAACATGGGGCTTGTAGAAGCCCTTTATTTAGTTACTAACTTAAGAGTATCATGTTTCATTCTTTGCTTGCTTGCAAATTTGTTTCCAACAAGTGGTTTGGTGCTATTATTTTCAGTGGGATCTTATTCGGAAGACTTTCATCATAGTGGTATATAAACTTCAAATCTAAGTATTCATTGCTCATGTCACCTTGATTTATGATGACTGCAAATCAATATCCCATTTGGGTCTTTACTTGTGAATGCATCTCTCTTTTTACCTTTATCCCTTCTAAAATAACATAGTTATTTTTTCTTGTCCATTTGGGTCTTTACTTGTTTAATAATTTGATTACTCGCCTAACATGAGATGTGAATGTGTTTGTTATGGTCATGCATTTTTTCAATAGTTTTTGTGGACATTATAATATTGGTGGTAGTTAAAGCCTTTTCTTTTTGTGTATTATTGTGATAGACTTAGATGGGCAATGGTGAAAATGAAGTTAAAAGATTTTGGCATTATGGTTGTAGATTGTAATATTTGTTTATTTTTTCTTTTCAAGTTATTGGAAACTGGGATTTAATATTGCCAAGTGAAGGTTACAACTTTTTACAATAAGCAGTCCATCTTGGCAAAGCTAATAATCCCCAAGGGGTAATGTTTAGCTTTGAATGCAAATGGACTCACATTGAAATTCTCTCTCAACTTGTTCTGTTCTTTTTGTATTCTGTGGGGTTACAGAGTCAATAGAGCTGATACATTGATTGGATTTTTTTTTTTTCATTCTTGTGCTGCAGAGATTGCTGTTCAGCAGTAATTAAAATTGAAATCCATTTCCTTTATTTTATGATATCCATATCGAGTAGATGGAAGTTTATTTATTTATTTTTCTTTTCAAGTGTATTGGATACTGGGAATTAAAGTTGCCAAATGTAGCTTACAATTTTTACCATAAGCAGTCCATCTTGGCAAAGCTAATAGCCCCCAAGGGGTAATGCCTAGCTTTGAATGCTAATGGACTGACATTGAAATTCTCTCTCAACTTGTTCTGTTCTTTTTGCATTCTGTACAGTCCCATTTATTGAGAAAATGGGAAATTCATTTTTTTTTTTACAAGTTTGATGTGAACATGCCCTGTCTTATTGAGAAAATGGATTTGTTGTAGTAGTCCATATTGAACTTTGTTTACTTGATTTCATACGCTTTTTTAAGTTGTATAAAATCTAGTTTGTCAAGCATTGTAATGAGATTTTTGGTACAAATGTGGTGTATTGCTTGTATATTTGGTATAGGTTCTCAATGAATTTTTTTAGAAAAATGAAAAATAAAAAAACTTTATTGAGGGTTGTGACCCTCGATAAAAAAAATATTACCTATTTCGAGGGTTGTGACCCTCGATACAAGTAATATTTGTGAAGAATCCAACACTCTTTATCGAGGGTTATAACCCTTTTTATCGAGGGTTATGACCGTCGATAAAGATAAAATACTTTCTTCGACCTTTGTATAGGCCGTCAAAACATCTTTTTCGACGGTGTTTCTATCAACGCCTTTCGACAGTCATCTTGACAGTCGAAATAACCTTTTTCGAAGGTTTTTAATACTTATTTCGAGGGTTTTGACCCTCGAAAAAAGGCATTTCTTTTGTAGTGAACCCAGTGAAACCAATAACCTAGTAAGATATTCCTTGAATACTTCAACTCTCTATGGTTGTAGCACCCAAAATCCCTCTTAAAGAAACCCCCAATTTATCTCCTTGTGTGTGTCTTGAACCAAAGAAAAAAAAACCTCACTTTTTTCTTTCTCACTAATGCTGCACAGTGCACTGCTAGGTTCTCTCTCATTCTTGCAAAAGCACGCACACTCATGTTGCTTTTTATATAAGACCTGCTGCCTCACATACTCGTATTTCTAATAAAATTGGAGACTAATGCCTTGGTGTGGAGAACAAGCTCATTAAAGAGTTTTGTTCAATTGTGGGTTGGACCACATGGTGCCGTGCACCCAACAATCTCCCCCTCCAGCCCACTGAGGAAGGAGATCTTCATTCCAACTCTTTAGTTAGAATTCATGCCGGCTGACCCGGCACAAACCTCAAGCTTCTCTTTTGGCACAATCTTGGTCAACATACCAGCTGGATTCTTGTCTGTGTGAATCTTTCTTAATTGCATCAACTGTTGATCAACAATTAATCGTAACAAATGGTATTTCACATCAATGTGCTTCGTTCGTGAATGGTACATAGAATTCTTGCTCAAGTCTAGTGCACTTTGACTATCACAATGGACTACATACTCGTCTTGTTTCAGACTGAAGTCTTGGAGAAATCATTTCATCCAAAGCATCTCTTTCCCTACTTCGGTCACTACAATATACTCAGCTACGGTTGTAGATAAAGCGACACACTTTTGTAGTTTAGACTGCCATGATACAGCTATCCCTGCAAAAGTAAATAAGAACCCTGAAGTAGATTTCCTGCCATCAAAGTCACCTGCCATATCTGCATCTGTATAACCCTCCAAAACTGGTTTAGAGCTATCAAAACTCAAGCACGACTTTGAGCTACCTCTCAAATACCTGAAGATTCACTTCAGTGCTTCCCAGTGCTCTTTGCCTGGATTAACCATGAACCTGCTGACTACACCAACTACATGAGCAATGTCTGGTTGTGTGCAAACCATGGCATACTTCAAACTTTCGACTGTAGAGGAATAAGGAATTGATGCCATGTTCTCTTTCTCTTTATTTGATGAAGGACATGATTTGTTGCTTAGTTTGAAGTGACCACCAAGAGGGGTACTGACTAGCTTAGCATGCTTCATGTTGAACCTCTTAAGTACCTGTTCAACGTACTTCTCTTGTGACAACCATAATTTCTTGGCTTTCCTATCATGTAGAATTTGCATACCCAGAATTTGTCTAGCTGGACTGTGAGAACCACGACCCTTAATCCAATGTAAAGGTCTAAACATGATTCTCAAAAATGGTTACTTACACTATTTTCCATCCTAATCTTTAGAGGAATTTACAATGGAGTCTCCACTTAGCTTTTACATAAAAACTAAGGAAAATAATACTTCTTGTTTATTGATTAAATAAAGAAATATTTAATGAACAATGAGTCCAATACATCTTGTTAAGCAAAAAGACATATATGTTGCTGATTATGATAATATTTAATACTTAGTTGAGATTCATAAAAAATTATCTAATGAACAATGAGTCCAATACATCTTGTTAAGCAAAAAGACATATATGTTGCTGATTATGATAATATTTAACAAACCTCTTCCTGTTGTCGAGTCTCACATAGTCGGAGTCCCCCTGAGTTGTGCACTTTATAAGTCATGGAAATCCTCTAGTTTCAAGGGTAATTTCAGTGGTATTAGGCTTATTTATCTTTCTTCTTAGTATCTGACGTAGCGGAATAGCAAGGAGAAGTACATGTCATTCTCCTTTAAGTGATAAAACCTTAAATCCACAAGAAAAGAGAACAATTAATGAGGGAAAACCTCTTTTCTGAAATATTATTAATGATAAAACTGATTTGTCTTGACAGCTACAAACAATATAAATAGTAAAGGATTCCTAGGACTGCTAGAAGACCCTTAGGAAGACTCTAGAAATCCTAATTCATGGTAAGTACGAAATTAGGGTAGAAATAAGAAAAATTACAAAATACGGAAAAAGTGAGTTAATTGCTAAATCAACTCCTACTAGTTCTAGGAAACGTTCCAAAATAGGCGGAACCTTATTCTAACTTTTAAATTGAAAATTACAACTAAAAGGAAAATTAGTATAAACAGTAAAATCAATTAATTAAAGGCCTAGATGAAGGAATTTGTTCGAAATTTGATGGTGCTCATGGCCGAATTCCACGCAATTCCATCGTTGGCGCCAAAATGCTTTCAACTAGTGCCTTTTTGGATTCTGCTTTCCAAGCTTGCATGCTGACTTGTGATTGTCTCACTGTTCCAAGAAAGTGTGTGTTGTCTGGTCTACATCAGTATTAGAGTCAGGTTTGCTCCTAGGTTATTGGGTTGGCCCTGTTTAGTTCCAGCGAGTTTTCGACATTGGGGGGAGTGTTTTTTAGTCCCACATCACCGAGTGCCCCTCAGTTGTGCACTTTATAAGTCATGGGAAATCCTCTACTTTCAAGGGCTCATTTGTCTTTCTCGTCTTCCAGGCTAATTGTTTGCATTTCTCATCTCATACAAAGGTTTTTTTGCTTAGTAGGCCCCTTTATCTCCCACCCGAATCAATTATCTAATTTTACATTTAATACGAGTACAAAAACATTACATTCTACAAATTAAGTTGAAATCTTGTCAAGAGTCTTATAAGTAAGTTTCATTGATTGATCTTCTTTACAAGAAGAATTAAGGTTCAGATCTCTCCTCCCTATTATTGTAACTATCGAATTAAGATAAAAAATTAAAATCTTGAAATAATGATACTATATAAATTCAATTGGAAAATTAATTAAATAATTGGTTTTCTTTTTCCCTATCATATATAGAAGTATAAAAGATGGTAGTATAAAAGTGATGAAACTAGTGCCATATGACTCACTTTAAATCTAATGTAACTATCAATGTGCATGCTTTTCAGCTTCAAGTTGGTAAGGGAATATGATATTGTTGGCGTATATATTTAGAAAGAAAGCATTGACACATAACATAGTGCATGGGAAACACATCTAAAACTTATGCTCATTCCGCACTCTTGGGCCTTATTATTACTTTTGTTTTGTGATATAGCTAGCTAGATCTATGCTGTTTGTATATCTATTCAGAGAGAATTGTTATGTGTGCTAATATTTTTATTGTATTCATCTATGTGCAATCTTTTATCCATGAGACCTAAGGATTGTATTATATATGAGTTCCATATGTGAATGTGTTACATTTATCTCCGCACTTAAATGCTAAGTAAATACACTCATATTCAATTCTAGTTTATCTTCTTGAAAATCTTATGGTTAGTTCTTTGAATTAGGATGAAGTTTTATTTATTGCAGTTCTTTTACCTAATAACATTTAGGCTAAATTGCAAATTACACCCTTTAACTTTGGTCAAAATTCAATTTAGTCCTCTAAGTTTTGACCATGTCAATTCAGTCCTCTATGTTTTAATTTGCTTCAATTCACTTTCTTCCGTTAAAGTTGTTCTCTGTTACCATTAGTTTTGCTTTTATTAAGTTTTCATTATTATTTTTATATTAAAAAAAAAAACCAGAAAAATAATAAAAACAATTTCTAAAATCTTTTTGGTCATGAAATTATGAAGTCTCGATTGCCATTGTAGAGCTTCTCTTGAATCCCCTTTTCTCTTCCTTCTCGACCATTGCTCTTCACCATCATCAACCAGAGAAAAGACCCAGGAAAAACAAGTAGACATAAAACAAACAAAAAACCCTCCTTTCTGCCTCATTTCTCATCTTTCTTTGTGAACACCAAAAAACTCAACCATCACAATGAGAGTAGTAGATAGTAGAGACAATAATATAGAGAAAGGATCCATTACAACATAACAATAAAGCAAAATTGGAAAGAAAAGCCCCAAAAGATTTTTTTTTTTTTTTTCCTTAGAATTCAGTAAATTTTAATTGAAACAAAACACAAGATTACACAGTGATCTCAAAAGGAGAAAAAGCCCCTGTATTAACAACACCACATTACAGTGAAATGTTCAAACTACCCAACCTACTAATCTAGAGATCATAGAAAAGCCCCAAAAGATTTAGTTTTTAACGAAAGAGAGAGATATGAAGGAAAAAGAGAAGAATTTTAATTTTTAGTTTTAAACTTTTTGTTATTTTTCTGGTTTTGTTTTAATATAAAAAAAAAAAAATAGTAAAAACTCAATAAAAACAAAATAACGGAACAACTTTAATGGAAGAAAGTGAATTGAAATAAATTGAAATTTAAAGGACTGAATTGACATAGTCAAAATTTAGAGGACTGAATTGAACTTTGACCAAAGTTAGAAGGTGTAATTTGTAATTTTGCCTAACATTTAGTATGACCAATATTTTGTCAAACCATAATATGATCTCTACATTACAAACCCATTTGTGCTTGCTAAATATTAAGAAAATCCGAAATTAAGAGTTCCCCTATAAAAAATGCTAAAATTTCTGGTTGTTTTTTATGTTAAAAAATTCTACTATGTAACTAAGTTTTGGATTGGATTTATGTGAAAAACAGCATGATGAGTATATGGAGGACATGTAATCCAACTGTGAGGTTGGAGAAATATTAATTTAATTGAAAATTATTATATATGGTATAAGTATAACATATTTAATCTAAATGTAATTAATTTGAACACAACCATGTTTCTTCTACAATAATTAATTTGTGCTAGTTTTATGCTACTTGTAATTTTATTTTTATTTTCCTAGGTAAAAAATTTGTAAGGATCAAGGAGAGTTAGTTGGTTTAGATAGGTACGTAGGGACTTTTATTTTCCTCTTCAAATTATTTAGCATTGGCCTTGTTTTAATAATGTAATGGCAATTGGATATGGCGTTGACACGTGCAATAATCCACTTCCACTTCTAATATCTTGGACATGTACATACACTCCCACGTGGGTTTTGGTACCCATGGAATGCATCATCATTGAGACATTGACTATTCCTCAACAAGGATTTCAAAACAATGTTTTTTAAGTCATGGACTTGCGTCTTTCATTGAGTATTTCTTTTTCAAAGCAACCCATATTTCTTTTGCGGAATTATAAGAACAATAAATATCAAATAGAGAATTTGACGTGTAATGCATAATGTGACTTCAACAGACCCGATTATCCTTTTCATAAATCCTAATAGATGCAGTGCGAGCAGGTTCAAACATATCATCAGGTACGATCAATGAACAGAACATAAGCCACATGAATTGCTTATGAAGTTAGCATTTTTTAGGTAGAGGAGTGAGTGAGGGTCTACATACGAGCATGACATGAGAAGATCAATTTAGCTAGATCAACTAAAGGTTCTATCATTTTACTCAAAAAAAAAACAGAAGGTAACTGGGCTCTGTATCTATTTGGGCAAAAATCGAGTTTTAGTCAATCACTAGAAATTTAAAACATTTCCAACACCAAGTGAGTGTACACCAGATCTGATGTGAACACAAAAATCACCATTCCAATTTCATAAAATTTTACCAAAATGAAACAACAACAAAAATTGGAAATTTTTGTTTTTTGAAGTTCTCACAAACAAACAGATGAACCTTTCGGGTCTTCGTGGGTTGGGCTCAGGTCGACACGGGTGTTTTAATTACCTTTAAGACACTTTAGTTTTTATTCTTTTACATTACCATGTGGGTTTAGGACATCTAAGGCACCCACATGCATGACTCATTTGAGTGGAAGCTCCGACATGGGTTGCACTTTTAAAATTGATTAGGCATTTGGGCATGTGCTAAAAAGCTTCAGCTCTCTTAGCCACCGTAAGCCCAATACAGTTGTAACTTGGTGCAAATCAGACCTAAAAGAAGGGCATGCACCATGTAGGAGAGCCCACTACAGGGTTTTGCTAATCTCAACACAAACCGCTCAGCAGGGGCGGCCCCGATAGTTGGGTTGCCCTAGCCCGGCCTAATTTTGGTTGCCCTACTTGCTACCTATTATTTAATATTAAAAAAATAATATAAAGTCCAATTTTTTTTTTTTTTTTTATATAAAATTAAGGTTACATTGTACTTTTAACCAGTTAAAACACTATTACGCTTCCATAAAAAAATAAAAATAAAAACACAACACAGACAAATAAATTTAATGCGTAACACTCCCATACAAAGAATAAAAATAACACTACAATATTTGGTCAATACAAACACAACTACACCACACATGCCAACATTTAAAGTCTTAAATAAATACTCAACCACACAACATTCACATACAACAACATAACATTTAAGATTTTAAATAAATACTCAACAATACAACATTCAAAATCTCAAATAATTTAATAACACAACATTCAAAATCTCAAATAAATAAATAAAAGTTAAAGCAAACAGGTCATGACCACCACTTTGGACCCAGCCCCAAGTAAAAGCCATCTGTTCTGCTGCGCATAACTTATCCAAAAAAAAATCTGTTCATAAAAACAAAACCAACACAGTAACTTATAATAAAGATAAAAATAAAATCCAATAGTTCACCATTCCCCATAAGCTTTGTTCTTGAAGCTTCCCCATAAGCTTTTTCTAATAGGCTCCTGAATCTTCCCCCACAAGCTTTTTACTTAGATCATTGAAGACGTGCTCATGAATTTCTAGCAGATTCAATGCATGAAAAACCTTTAAGGACAATTGTGGTTGTGCAATGACAAGGAAACAAGAAGGCAAAGAGAGATGGCAGCAAGACAAGAAGAAAGGAGACAAAGGAAGGCAAGATAAGCAGCAAGGGAATCGGTATTTGATTAATTTTGATGGTCAATATGCAGTTTTGTTTGGGTATTCTAGGAATTGCAAACATAGAAGAGTGTGATAAGAGAGACAGATTTATGTTAAAAAACTAGCGTTTTTGAAAAATTTCCTCATCATCTTCGTTCCGAAAACACACATTTTCATTAGTTTTGAGAACGTAATTTTCTGAAAACGTAGAACCAAACATTTGCCTTTCTGAGTTTTTGTCCAAAAACGCGCATTTTGGTTCCAAAAACGTGGGGCCAAACCGGCCTTTAGTTTTGGTTATGTGTTGGATTATAGCTTAGATCTGCTGGATTGTGAGATGTTCTCTGATTAATTTTTATTTTTGCCCTCTAAATTTTTTTTTTCTTCCGGTTTATGATTAATTTTTATTTTTGCCCTCTAATTTTTATCTTTGTTCTCCTGTTTATGATTAATTTTTATTTTTGCCCTCTAAATTTTTTTTTATCCTGTAAATATATTTTTTTACCTTCTAAATTTTTTTTGCCCTCTAAATATTTATTTTGCTCTCTAATAAAAATTTTATTTTATGAATACAATTTTTTTTTTTCTAATGTATATGTAAATTTTTTTTTTTTTTAATATTTAGTATAATTTTTCTTTTCCCAATTGGTTGCCCTGGGGTGGGGGGTTGCCCTAGCCCAGGGGCTTGCTGGGCTTACCCCAGGGCCGGCCCTGCCGCTCAGTATTAGGTAACCGTAACAAGGCTAGTGCAGGTGATGTATTATGTGATAGTGACAAAAGATGGATCAAAGGCTTCTCCTAAAACATTGGAATTACAACCACTTTTGTAGCAGAACTTTGGGGTCTACGGGATGGTCTTGGTTTGGAAAATAGCCTAAACATTCAAAAAATCATGGTTCACATTGATGCAAAATCAGTAGTGGACATACTGAATTTAGCCAATGACCGAACGGTTTTAATTCACCCTAATAGTAGGGTCAAAGCTTCCGTTGTCCTAATAGTTGTACCTTGTGAACAAGCTCGCATATTAACCTCACAAAGAAGACTCTTGCCCAAGCTATTGAAGCAGATATAGTAGATAAGTCAGAGATCATTTGTGTTCAAGAAGGAGAAAAGAAATAAATGGGGCGAAGTGTTAATTATTTTGCAAATTTAGGAACGGAGTGTCATTTTTCCAAAATAGGGTGTAACGAGTTTAATTTCCCAGAAGAAGGGAATGCCAATGTAATTTACCCTAAAATTTATAATATCTTTAAAATCAATGTTTTAATGTTAGTGTTGCACTCTATATAGTTGAACAATGATGGACATATGGTTCAATCCAGCTGTATGCGATCACGAATCATCAACATCGCAACTATTGTTCTTTTGTCTCATCATCTCATTCTCCTTTTGTTTATTTTAGGTTTATCTTCTCTTATTTTCCTTTCGCTTTTTCCAAAAGTCAAAAGTTAACATGAGAAAATGATGGTGAAATAGTTTCTTTCCACCTACCGTTGAATAAGGAAGAATCTTACTCAAACAAACAAAGAAAGAAAAAAAATAAAATAAAATAAGGAACAATCACATCCGTTTCCACCCTCACATGATAACATTATTGCTTGTTCTCTTATTATCCTTGTGATTCTTATATTTGAATAGTATTCGTTCTGCTTATTTTATTTTTTCTTGTTTTTGCTATGATAAATAAATTCCACAACAAAGAAACACATTGCACTTATTTTTACCAAATGGCTTTAGTGAGAAATGGAAATAAGTGAAAAAAAAATTATTTAATTTTGTTTCCGAAATTCAGAATTAAAATAAATTTTGACTAAAATGAAATAGTGTAATCTATATAGTAATATCCTTAATATTTCTTTGAAAATATACCGTGGGCTAACATTATTGTTGCACTATTATTGGGCAATGATTGATATAAGTTCAATCTAGCTGATATAAATTTTTTTTTTTGGCTAAGACCAGCTATGAAGTTTCAGTTTATACATATAAAAATAAATAAATAAGTGTTCTGTACATACAAATTTTTTTCTTTCAATTCAATAAAGCTGCCATTCTTTGAGGAATATATAATTATATATTCTCTTTCCCGTTTTCAATGCAACTGTAATTATGATTATTCTTTAGAGTCGGTGTGCAAGTGGCGATCCCTCTTCTTCCAGGTATCTTCCTACCCCAACAACTAGTCCTAGACCCAATTGTTAATGGGAACAGCATATGAGAGATGCCACTAGTGTGAAAAATTGCTTTATTAAAAGTTTATATAAAATGAACCACTAGTGTGAAAAATGATCACTAGTCACCAACATCGCCACTATGGTTGCTTTTGAAATTATACCATCTCCTTTTGTTTATTAAAGGTTTATCTGTCTCTCTCATTTTGCTTTTGCTTTTTAAAAAAGACAAAAGTTGAAATGAGAAAATGATGGTGAAGTTTCTTTCTGCCTACCGTTGAATAAGGAAGAATTAATCACATAATAACATTACTTGCTTGTTCTCTATCATCCTTTCATCTTCCTTAATCATAATTGCTCAAAAATCGCTCATTAACATCTAGCTACTACTCCATCCTACTACTAAATTTCTATAAAAAACCAAAAAATACACATCTTTGCTTTGTATAGAAGGTAGAGGTATGTCCTAAAAACTTCTCCTTCTGTTTGATGGTTCTTGAACATCCCCTCTACCCTAAGTTGCTGCTGAATTTTTTGATAATAATAATATATATATATATATATATATATTTTTTTTTTTGCGGAACAGAGTCACACAGAAGTGTAAGATAACAAAGATATGTAACAAAGTGAGATTCAGGAAGGAAGATGCTGCCATATTTGCATATCCTGAAGCATAACAGAGGATCCTTTTGTCCATTTCTTTGATACCAGGTAATGCTCTCCACAAAGTTCTTTTCCGTACATTGTGGAAGGTATTTTTTTATCTCATTTCATTTTCTTTTTTCTTTCGTTCTTTCTTTTGCCTTTCAGTTTGACCCAAATTCCAAACTATGAATTCATTGAAAAAGTTAGGAAAAGACGACAAACTTTTTTTTTTTTTTATTCGGTGCAATGATTGGTTCATGTTTTGAGAAGTTTTTTTTTTAGGGTTTTTAAGTTCATTGGGTGGTTTAATTCGATTTGGTTTGAGCTTGCAATTTTTACTTTATTTTGTGGTGGAATGTTCAAGTGCTACCAAAGACTCTACAACAATGGGTTTAGCCAATTTTGTGTTTTATTGGTTTTGGATCTGAAAGTGAGACCTTTTGGTGAATTTATATGTGAATTGTTTGGTTGGTATTTTAATTTTTAATTTCTCTTTGTCTTCATTCAATTTTTTATTTTATTTTATTTTGATTCGGTTTCAAGATGATTTGTTAGTAGATTATACATACATATCGACCTGCTTTGGGAGTAAAAACATTATTTGAAGAGTGAACGGTGATTTCAGGCCTTTGCTTATGATAAATTAACCTGAATGTGTCGGAATTTAAGTGAAACAGGTTGTAGAGGAAGAAAAAAAAATCGAGATGGAAGTTGAAAATAGCTAGTGTTATGACTTTCTGAGAGAGAGAGAGAGAGAGAGAGAGAGAGAGAGAAAGAGAGATTTTTAAAAATAAGATTGGTTTTTTATTAGAAATCTAAATAAATTTTTAGAATATAAAATTGAGATAAAAACTAAAACAATGTCTTTTTATATAGGTATAAGGGAAATTTTTTAACGGATGGGACATAAGTAATAAAATGATAATGTTATGAAAGTTATTGGACTAAAATGACAATTTTTAAACTTAATATATTGAAATGACAATTGAACAAACTTAATAGGTGTAAAATACAATTTACCCTAAAATTAATATGGATGGGAATGACCATTAAATGTTTGAAATCCAGAACTAGAAGAAATCACCTATTAGAAATTTAACGTAGCAAGAAATAATATTTTTAACATAAAAGTGGAAAACACATGCTAATTGAAATATAATGTGAGAAAACAGCACATTTTAAACTCACATCTTTAAAATGCGAAGTGAAATCACATCTTTGATATACAATTTCGAAGTGAGTTGGCAATGTGTATATGCCAATTTCCAAAAATTTGAGATTGTGCCTAATGGGGCAAGATATGAATTCGTTATGAAATAGGGAAGAAACCAAAACATTCTTCATATTAATGTAGAAACATTGTAGGGTAGAGGATCCCCTCACTGTAAATCCTCCAATTTCGTCTCATTTTTAGCCTGGTAAGAGATATGTGGCATTTAAAAAAACAAAAAACCAATAATCTTAAAAAACTCTTGTCTAATTTTTTTTTTTTTTTTTAAAAGAAGTTCTTGTCCCAAAAGCGAGCATATAAAGACAAATCTCACATAAGAACTTAAAGAGGCAAGACACCTATCTAGAGAAAATAATATAGTGAAAGTAAATTGGACCATAATACAATCTCCTCCTTATTAGGGCAAATTATACAATTTGTAATAAGAAATAAAATAATCTCCAACCCAACATAATAAAAAGGGTCCCTAGATTATTCGAGAATCTAGTACTATCACTAATTAATAAGTTGCAAATCAATATTCCATTCTCAATCAAATATGTAAATAGTAAACAAAATGTGCACACAAAATAGATGTTTCAACTTAACATATGATTGAAGTTTTTTTTTTTTTTTTTAAAAATCACAAATTATTCAAAAGTCATAAAAGGATAACCATAAGGTATAGTTCCCAAAAGACACCTAACAGTATAAATGTATAATAGTAAAATGGAAGCATTACACTTTTTCGGGAATTCATTTTTTGCTTTCTTATCAACTTTTAAGAGTTCTGATTTTTTAATAAATATCTATCTCTCTCTAAGTTGAAGGCAGCTAGAACAACCCTATCACGTATAGAAGAAATTATTCTGTTCACCAGTTAAACCACGTCACCCGTCCACCCATACAATAATTAAATGCCATATGTCACAATTAACCAAGTCAAATCTTAGTAAGCTTTTAAAGCCTGACTTGATTAATTATGACATATGGCATTTAATTATTGGGTGGGTGATGAGTGACGTGATTTACCTAGTGAACTGAATAATTTTTTTTTTTGACATGTCCGATACATCAGCAATTATGTTAATGATTAAAGCACAAATCGGTCTGTCCTATGGAAATGATTTCACACCCGTTAGGAAAACCTTTGGTGCAAATAGCTTAGGCAGTCGCTTTTCAGGATACTACAGCCACTAACAAACTCTGTTAGTGTGCACAAATCAGTATGCAAATTTGAATGTCTATTATAAGGAGAATGGAATGTCAATTATTGAGAAAAGGAAATAATTATGTGCTAAAAATATGGGATTGAACAGTGGATGAATTGGCAAGGAAGACTTTCTACCAATTTCTAGAACATGCTCACTCAAGCTAGTTTGAAAATTTCACCTACCCACCGCACACGTGTATTAAGTTTCGTTCAAGGGATTTGTTTCAGTCAACTAAGGGTATATGGGCTCTGTATCTATTTGGGCTAAGATGAGTATGGGTCCACGACTAGAAATTTTCAACAAGTGTGTGTACAAAATCAAGACTAGTT
>BKZX01017777.1:0-11606 GCA_014362285.1 Fagus crenata
CCGTCCCCGACACCGTCCAATCCCAATCCTCCGTGGGGAAAGTGAAACCCACAGACCTAGGGGGAAAGAGGGGAGAACTGGTATACCACGGGTCAATCAACGGAAAAGTAAATCCCCCCTGAAAATCCTCAGCCTCGCCAGAAACGGAGGGGGGATGTGCTGGCACGGGCTCGCCTGGAACGGGCGAGGCAGCTACTGGGACGTCCACCATTGCCTCGGTGGACGACGCTGGTGCTGGCGGGGGAACCTCCGACTCCTTGCTCGAATCGGGTTGAAGAGGAGGACCCACCGGTGCCGTAGAAGAGGAAGCCATTAATCACGGCGAGGAGCAAAAAAAAAGGAGGGGGAGAAATTTCTTCTTCGGCAATACAGAGAACGCAGAGAGGAGAGAGATTGAAAAAAAAAGGGGGGAGGCTCTTCCTTTCTTGAAGACCTTCTCTTTGCCTTCTCTTGGAAACGTAAGAGGGCCAATAATGAGGCCACAATAAATACTCAGGCGGCTGGTGGTTGGAGGCTGCCATTCCCGAAATCCTAAGAGGGATTTAATGAGGAGTACAATGAGAAATATCAGGGAAAAGGGGAAGTTGAGGGGGATATCAGTTCTAGTAACTGACACACCCCATCTGCCACAGCTCCCACAAAATAAGGAACCCACGTACAAAAGAGAAGAGTGGGAAAAGAAATGCTACAACGTGCATGGGTGCATGCGTGTTCCACGGACTACTCACCCGAACCACACATCACGTATGATTCGGGCTCGGGGGGCTAAATGTAGAGGCTCGTTTTTTCGGTCCACCGCGGATCAAATCCAACACTTTGGCAGTCCACCAGAGGCCCAAGGCCCAACAACACCAGTGATCCACGGTAGATGGCACATTGGGAGAAACAGCCCAAAAAAGCCATCCACCGGACCCAAATACCAAGTCAGCTAACAAAGGCCCAGCCCATTTACTTTTTAAGCTCAAAGTCCAGCCCATCACTCCACAAACACCAGTCTGCTGCACAAAGAAGTCTCTTGGAACATTTGAAAAAGGGAGGGAAAAATGGCTTCCAAAGCATCATTTTCCCCCCTCATATGGCACGGTGCTCAAAGCATTAAAGAGAAAAACATTTCCAAAGCAAGGACCTGATTTCCAAAGCAATGGTAATCATGATAGGAGCTGGTTGGCTGCATTATGGCCATTGAAGTTCCAGGAAATACGGTCCACGGCAGCCCAGAAAATATGGAGGACTGGTCCTTCACACCACCCAGTGGTCCACCGCAGATTACCCTACGGTTCACAACTGAACCCAGCCTCAAGAATAGTCTGCGGCGGCGCCAGCTATGATGGGTGATGAAGGAGATGACGAGGGAGATGAGGCAAGGGTTGAGAAAAGCAAGAAGCCTCCATGGCTGCCCACATCACTATCAACTGAAACAAGCAATGATGAAGCATCTGCTGGTCATTCTCTTTACCCACTGGTCGCGGTGGACTGCACTACAGACCGGTCCACGGCAGCACCAACTGAGACAAAAATCACAACCAAGGCTGCCATGGCCACCACCACTCAAGAGCAGTGACCACCGCAGCCCAGCACTCCGGTGGTACTTGCTCCTCCACATCACAGAACTTAGGAAGCACGGTTTGGAGGTAGGGGAATCAATTTACTCAAATTATGCTTGGTCTGCCGCAACAAAAAGGGTATGAAATTGCTGGGAATTGATACCCAAAAATGGTAAGATTGAGTGTAATTAATGCAAAGTGTATATGGGTCAAGTCACCATACTTATTTCGGATCATTACTGAGCATTAAATGCTCATCACTTCCTCCCTCATTAATGACCTGAAAATCGCCGCCCACCGCAGATCAGATCAGATCTGCGGCGGATCAAACCTATCAGCTCAGCCCCTAAACATAAAACCTTGTCAAATCTCAACCCCTCGATCCCTTTAGTTAAGCAATAATCCTCATGATGAATGGGATAAAAGACAAGACCATTGGACACAAAACACCATTATAAATAGGGGTGGGAAGAAGGAATAGGGGTTGGTCAGTTGGCTGGTCTAAGAATCCATATACTGAGACTTCTCCATTAGAGCTGCCTTCAAAGCTCCAGAAATACACTTAGCCAATACCAGTCCACGGGACACTTCCCGTAGGTCCACGGTGGACTAAAAAGCACTATTTTAGTCTGCCACAACAAAAAAACTCTCATCAAACACTCAACCCAACACCAGACATTGACTCATATACGCTATTGCACAGTAAATGATTCTCTTCCTACTCCAAATCACCTAAGTTTTGTGATTTGTTCTGATTTGTTATGTTGCTTTGCTCTGATTCCACTTTTCTTGCAAGTTATGAAAAAAAAGTCAAGTATTTTGTACTCAGTACCCCATCCACGGGACTGACCTTTGATTTTATGGCTTGTCTTGTACTTTGCATTTTCTGCCACTGATTGTTGCTTCTTGAAAAGATTGAGCTCATTGTATTAAGTCTCAGCCTGTGAGATTGATTTTCTTTATCATGTATGTTTGAGATCTTGTAATACATTCCTCATGTGTCATTAACATCATGTCACGATTATTGTACATTCTGGTCTGGTGGAAGCGGAGTTTAAGGTCACTAGCTTATTTTGATCTGCGGCACTGGCTACACTAATCCACCGTAACCCCTGTACGAGCATTGCACCGCGGTGGATCAGGGAGTGTTAGAGGGAAATGCACCACTAGCCTCTAAGTGGTCTACCACGCTTGGAGTCGAGTTTTGGGCTCAACATCCCCCACACACAAATCCGGCCCGTATTCGACCTTCCCACAGACGAGTACGAGGCCTATACGGTGCTGAAATTTTTGGCATCCACATTTTGGCGACTCCACTGGGGAGTTGAGTTGCAATCTTCCCTCACTTCATCACTTGGAAGCTGATCCACGGCATCTGGGGGCTACAGCCATGCCGCCCAAAAGGTCCACCAGACAGAACTCAGTGGCTAATTCCCACGCCGAAGCGGAATCTCAAGGACACAGCCATGCCATGGGAGAGACACACGCCCAAGGTGGTGGGCAGACGCACACTCAGGGTGGTGGACAGACACATGGGGGAGAAAATCCCTTCGGTGGCGGACAAGCTCACGGTGGAGGACAAGGCCTTGGTGGAGAAATCCCCGTTGGTGGACCACAACAAATGGCATTGATGTTCGAGATGATCAAGGGGATGCAGCAGAACCAAGTCGAACTTGCTGAATCCTTAAGACAGCTAAGAGAAGCCAACGGCAACAAGGAAGACCACCAAAACAAGAATGACAACCGCAATCATGAAGAGAGGGAGTCTCACAACAAGAATGACACGCCGTTTGTCACCATGTCCGATGTGGCAGACCTACTCAGACAAGAAAGAGAAAGGCCCCCGAAGGAGCCTAGGCACTTTGTGAGGAGACCCCCTTACCCCATTGAACTCTTGAAGGAGCCATACCCGGAAAAATACGATACACCCGTCTTTGCATTATTTGACGGAAGAAAAGGGAGTGCCATGGAACATATCAGCAAGTTTCTAGATTCCATGGGACCCTTTGCTGCACATGGTGATCTCTGTCTGCGGGAGTTCTCAAAATCTCTGGTGGACAGGGCATACACTTGGTACACAGTGCTGCCTGCAGGGTCCATCAGAACATGGGAGGACATGGTAGAGAGCTTCTGCAGCAAATACTTCCATGTTGAAGAGAAGATTACATTGGTCAATCTGCATAGTACTAAGCAGCAGATTGGGGAAGACTTGGTGAAGTACATCCACCGCTTCCGGGACGTGTCCTTAGACTGTCATGTGAAGTACCAAGAGGGGGAACTAGTGGAGGTATGCATTGACAATATGCTACCTGAATTCCGTGCCCATTTGGAGAACCTAGACATTACAAGGTTCGCCCCCCTACTCCAAAAGGCTAGAAAGACTGCCATCTCAGTCAAGCCTCAAGTCGAAAAGACCAGGGACAAGAAGAGTCTGCCGCAGACTCTCACAGTGTCCACCGCAGCTGCACCCAGCGGTACCAAACGAAAGAGTCCATCAGACAAGGCCTATGAGGAGCCACCTCCATTACCTTTTACAGCCGAAGAAATGATGGCAATCTTTGATAAATGGGTTCAAGACCAAGTGATCAAGCTTCCAAAGATCAACAAGCAACCCACTGCAGAAGAACAGAAAAATCCCAAGTACTGCCGATACCACAGATACGTAAATCACCCTACGGTGGACTGTCGAACCCTCAGGTGGGAGGTCAACCGTAAAATCCAAGATGGCACCTTACAACTCTCAGAGGCACAGCAGAAGGTCCACCAGACCCCTTTTCCTAACTACAACAAGGATAAGGGCAAGGCTGTAGTGTCAGTGGTAATCCACGGGAATGTGAGTGACATAGAAGCAGAAGAGTCTGCCGCAGCAAGTTCCTCTCTGGTACCAGCAGCTGTTAGGACTTTACAAAGGAGTCCAAAGTTTAAGTCTCTATTCAACCAGCTGGGATTTGGGCCCGAGGCAAGAAATGCAGCAACAGAAGCACTTATCACAATAGCGGCAGAATCAGGAGCCACTTGTTTTACGGCAGAAGCTCATGCTAGCCGTGCTTTCTTGGAAACCACAAATGCCATAACCTTCACGGATGAAGACATGGAGGTTCAATACCCCGACCATAGACGCCCACTCTACCTGTCTGCGGTAGTGAAAGATGTCCAGGTTAGACGTGCTCTGGTGGACACTGGTTCATGTCTAAACCTCATTCCTTTAAGCACCCTCCAAGCCGCAAACGTGCCACAGCAGAAGATCCAAGGCTCTCCCATGGAAGTGACCGGATTTGGAGGGATGACTGAACATACAATGGGGCATGTGCAACTTGTCTTGAAAGTGGGGCCAATTGTGGCACTCACACGATTCCATGTGGTGAATGCGGAAACTCCCTATCATGTGCTCCTCGGCAGACCCTGGCTGCACAAACATAAATTGGTGTCATCCACCTACCATCAATGTGTCAAGGGGAGACTTAATGGCAAACCCATCCGCATAGCTGCAAATTCTTGCCCCTTTGACCAGACTGAAGCTCATTTTGTTGAAGCAGCCCTCTATGATGACTTAGCATCCACGGGAGAACCATCCATCGTAAGGCCATGTAGCACACCACTCCCTGCGTGGGAAGATATTAAAGATGATCCTGAAATCGATCTGCGGGAGCTGCTTGAACGAAAAAAGAAAAGGAAGGAACGTGAAGTTGAAGCTGGGAGTCCACCACAATGCGTGCGTGTCCAACTCCCTGATGGACGCATCGTCTATCGCTTATGAAGGTGCGTGGGGCCTGATTGCCCACAGCAAGAGGGTCCCACACCTGGAGAGGGTGGTCTGCAGCCCTCATGCCACTTGACACAGCAGACAGAAAATTCCGAAAAAGTCATGGTGGATCAAGTACAATCCACACCAATGAAGTCTGAAAAGGTTACGGTGGACCATGCACAGTCCACGGTAATGAGTCACCAAAAAGTTGCGGTGGACCGAACAGAGTCCATGAGGATCAATTTTGAAAAAGCTGCGGTGGACCAGATAGAGTCCATGGCAATTAACTCTGAAGGACCTGTGGTGGATCAAAAAGAGTTCACCGCGATGGACCCTGGAGGGTCTATGGTGGACTATCCACCATCCACCGTGAGGAATTCTGAAGCAGAAGCTGTGGTAGACCAGACAGAGTCTACAACAAGGAGCAAGGAAAAGCCCACCACGGCTGAACCAAACATAACTTCCAAAGAAGAGCTTGAGGTAATTAATTTAAGTGATGATCCTGATATTGCTAAGCCTATATCAATTAGCAAGTCTCTATCTGCCAAAGAAAGAAAATGCTTGATTGATCTGCTGCATGAGTATAAAGATGTGTTTGCTTGGGATTATCATGAGATGCCGGGGATAGACCCGGACTTAGTAGCTCATTCTTTGAACGTGGAGCCCGGCACCAGACCCGTGGTGCAGTCCATGAGAACCTTCCATACAGAAGTGGAGGCGCAAATTACGCAAGAATTGAAAAAGCTACTTGCTGCTGGCTTCATCAAACCAATTCAGCATCCACGGTGGCTATCAAACATTGTTCCGGTCAAGAAAAAGAACGGGCAAATCAGATGTTGCGTTGACTTTCGGAACCTCAATAAAGCATGTCCCAAGGATGAGTTTCCTCTCCCAAACATGGACTTGTTGATAGACTCAGCCGCCGGCCATGCCATGTTTTCCTTCATGGACGGGTTTAGTGGTTACAATCAAATTCGCATGTCCACCAGAGATGCTGAAAAGACCGCCTTCCGCACACCAATCGACAATTTTTATTATACCGTTATGCCCTTTGGTCTCAAAAATGCCGGTGCCACCTACCAAAGGACTATGACAGCCATGTTCCATGATATGATGCACAAAGAAATTGAAGATTACGTGGATGACATAGTGGTGAAGTCCAAGAAAAGGGAGGATCATCTTAGAATCTTAAGAAAGGTGTTTGACAGATGCCGACTCTACAAACTCAAGATGAACCCCCTTAAATGTGCCTTTGGGGTGTCTGCTGGAAAGTTTCTGGGCTTCTTGGTCCACAACCGTGGAATTGATGTTGACCCTGCTAAGGCGTCTGCCATAGCAACCATGAAGGCACCCACCTCTCATAAAGAATTGAAAAGCTTCCTAGGGAGATTGTCCTACATTAGGAGATTTATCCCTGGTCTGGCAGCAGTAACAGCCACATTCATGCCTCTGATGAAGAAAGGAGTTCCTTTTGTGTGGTCCACGGCATGCCAGCAAGCCTTTGAGAAAATTCAACTAATCATGACTAAACTCCCCACCGTATGTGCCCCAGTCCCTGGCAGACCACTCCGTTTGTACTTAGCTTCCAACAGCGAAGCAATTGGAGGTTTAGTGGCCCAAGAAGATGAAAGTGGGACCGAAAAGCCAATCTACTATGTTAGCCGTGCGCTTAAAGATGCTGAGACAAGATACTCGGGGGCTGAACGTGCATGTTTAGCCTTAATATATGCATCACAGAGGCTGCGACACTATTTCTTGGCTCACAAAATCCAGCTGATAACTAAATCCCATCCGATTAGGAGTCTACTGCACAGACCAGTCCTTTCTGGCAGACTGGCCCAATGGCTCTTGCAATTGTCTCAATACGAGATAACCACTGAAACACCCACAGCAATCAAAAGCCAAGCCATAGCAGACCTCCTAGCACAATTCCCAGGAGAAGATAGCTCATCAATCTCGCACGAAGTGCCCGGGGAGATAGGAGAGGCTCTGCTGGCAGATCTGGCAGACTCAACATGGACGCTGAAATTCGATGGGTCCTCGACATCTAGCTCAAGCGGGGCTGGGATTGTGTTAACAAGAGAGGATGGGGAGACTATAGCTAAGTCCTTCAAACTCGACTTCGCATGCTCCAACAACGCCTCAGAATATGAAGCTTATATCACTGGATTGGTTATTGCCTATGAAATGGGGATAAAGCATCTGCGGGTGATTGGGGACTCCAATCTTATCATCTGCCAGACCAAGGGTGAGTTCTCCCTCAAGGAACCATCATTAGCACTGTACCGGGCCTTAGCTCAGAAATTAGAAGAAAAGTTTGACACTTTTGAAATCTCTCATGCCATGAGATGTGAGAACCGGTACGCCGATGCCCTTGCAACCCTGGGTTCCCAAGTTTCATTTGAAGGGTCAAAGGTAGATGTCACAATTGACAAGAGGAGTATGCCCATTACTGATCTGCTGAGGGAGAAATTCAAGGAACAAAACATTGACGCCGAAGACTGGCGGACGCCCATAAAAGCCAAACTCATGTCACCCGAAGGCGTGGCAGACCTGAAAATGCTCAAAGACTATGTATTGATTACTGGTGACCTCTACCGTAGACTACCTGGAGGAGTCTTGGCTAGATGTGTGAACCTCCAAGAAGCAGCAAAAAAGCTGACAGAAGTCCACGAGAGGTGCTGTGAACTCAGAGATGGTGTAAGCCTCTACCGCAGACTCCAGCGCCTGGGTTACTTCTGGCCCAGCATGAGTAAAGAGGCAGCAAGTCTGCAGGAACAGTGCTCATTCTGTCAACACCAGCATGAATCCGATCAAGTTTATGCGACGTTCGTTTCAAGCGATTGGCGCACCCCTTTTCTTGAATATTTCATTGAGAATGTCTTACCGCAGACCAGCCAAGCAGCAACCAGACTCAAGAAGCTAGCCACGAGATACTTTGTGGAAGGAGGCATATTGTTCCGAAAGGGGTTCCATGGTGACCCCTTGAGATGCCTTAGTCTGGCAGAATCCCAAACCGTGATGAAAGAAGCCCATTCCGGAGAGTGTGGAGAACATCAAGGCAAGAAAAGATTGTACCAGCTGTTGTTAACTCTTGGCTACTACTGGCCAACCATGAAGAAAGACACGGCGGACTTTGTGAAATCTTGTCACACTTGCCAACTTCAAGCTAATCTCATTCACACACATCCAACTAGTCTGCAGAACATGGCAACGCCATGGCCTTTTCACACTTGGGGGCTAGACCTCATTGGGCCAATCAATCCATCATCTGGTGGATACATCTGGATCCTAGTGGCCACCGAGTACTTCTCAAAATGGGTTGAAGCTATTCCCCTTCGCAAGGCAACTGGTGCAGCTGTGGCCAATTTCATCCGCGAACACATCATCACAAGGTTTGGCATCCCTCACAAAATTATTAGTGATAATGGCACTCCCTTTGTTAACAAAAATGTTAGAGAAGTTTTGGAGCATTATCGAATCAAGCACCGCAGATCCACGCCTTATTACCCTCAAGGCAACGGACAGGCGGAGGCAACTAATCGCATGTTATTGCGTATTTTGAGCAAAATGGTCTTTGACTACGGAAAAGGCTGGAGTTCTCATCTGGCAGACACATTATGGGCCTACCGTGGATCAACCAAAACAGCAACGGGCTTCACCCCATTCTCCCTAGTCTACGGCACTGATGCTATCTCCCCCACAGAATTGTTAGTGCCTAGCCCAAGAATTTTGCATGGGATGGACTTAGAAGTCGATGCTGACATTTGCGCTGAAGCAAGAGCGGCAGACCTGGAGGGTCTGGAAGAAGCAAGAGAGTTGGCTCAAGCCCGCAGTCTGCGGTACCACCAGAAGCTTGCTGATGCCTACGAAAAGACGCTTCAGACCAGAATTTTTGCTAAGGGTCAGATGGTGCTAAGAGCGGTGGATCACGTGAGAAGAGGTCTCCCCTCGCCATCTAAATTCACACCGAATTGGGAGGGGCCATACTTAATCCGTGAAGCATATGATAGTGGCTACTATAAGCTATCCACCGCAGATGGCACGGCCCTAGTGGATCCCATCAACGGCAAGTGGTTGAAGCGTTATTATTCGTAAGACTACCACCTTTATTAGCCAAGCATGCTGAATCTTTTGTTTTGCTTTTGGAACGATTTGAATTGTGTTGTATTATTATTAATGAATCATGACATGCTAAGTCTATATTTTGCCAAGAAATCAAAGAATTAACGCATGTTCGAGATTTTTCTTACGGAAAAAGGCAATAAGTTAGACATATCATGATCAAAGAAAGTATGAACATAAACATTCAAAGGGACCAGACTTGGTCATTTGTCCAAAAGAAAAGAGAAGAGACCAAAACTTGGTCATTTGTCCAAAAGAAAAGCCAAGACTTGGCTACCACAAAACATACATACAAATGTATCAAAATAAGACTAAGGCATAGTCATAACAAAAGCATGAGCATAAGAGTTATAAAAGTCAATCAAGGAGGCTGTCAAGGAACGATCCACCGCGCTCAGATCTGGGAACCACCCCTTCCGTGGACGTCATTGCAGCTTGATAGGCAATCAATTCAGCCAAGGAGTCCTGTAGAAGGGCTATCTGCTGTTGAAGTGCTTTTATCTCATCCGCAAGTCTCTTGCCAAATAAATGTTGAGACATCTGCCGCAGACGCTCCATCAGGAATCCCAAATCAAAGCCAACATCCATAAGGTCTTGGATCACACTCCTCCATGCAAGGATTTGGGTCTTGGTCACGTCTTCAAGACTAGACTCATCCATGGCAGCCAACACGCTCCCAAGCAAAGACATCATAGGTCCACCAAGCCCAATGCTGAGCTTGAAGCCCTTGGTAAAATCACTATGTCCTGCAGACAGCCGCGATAAATAAGGCGAACAATCATTGGGGACCCAGAAATCACCAAAGGGCACCAGAGGCCCATTGAAAGACCAAAAGAACTGCTCGGGATAAGGATTGGGTGCCCTTGCATCAAACTCCCTCAAAAAGGCAGCAACTTCAATAGACAAGCTGCCAACATCAACACTTGGACCGGACTCACTAGTGGGCCTTGGTGGTGGACTAACAGCAGTAACCTCACCGGTGGTCCCCGCTCCACCAACATCTTCCGGTACATGTATGGTATCATCCACGCCTACAAAAAGGAAGAAACACAAAGCAGTCAAGCAAATGAGTAACGAAATTGCGACAAGCAAATTCACGATGAGATTGAGTCTGCGGGACGACTCCCACGACTTAATCAAATCCTAGAACTTTCCATGGGACAACAACCAAGTCCATGGGAACAAAAAATTCTTCCGTAGGACGACAACCAAGTCCACGGAGCAGAAAATCTTTCATAGGACGACAACCAAGTCCATAAGACCAGAAATTTTCCATAGGACAACAATCAAGTCCGTGGGAAAGGGAATTTCCATAAGACGACAATCATGTCTATGGCAAAAAAAAAATACAACACATACACATACATTTTCCATAGGACGACAACCAAGTCCATGGAACAGAACTCTCCATAGGACGACTACCAAGTCCACGGAACAACATTTTCCATAGGACGACAACCAAGTCCACGGGACAGAATTTTCCACAGGATGACAACCAAGTCCGTGGAACAACATTTTCCATAGGACGACAACCAAGTCCATGGAACAGAACTTTCCATAGGACGACAACCAAGTCCATGGGATAACATTTTCCATAGGGCGACAACCAAGTCCACGGAACAGAATTTTCCATAGGACGACAACCAAGTCCATGGAACAGAATTTTCCAAAGGATGACAACCAAGTCCATGGAAACAAGATATTTCACGAGACGACACCCAAGTCTACGAAATCAAAATATTTCATAAGACAACACCCAAGTCTATGGAATCAAAATACTCCATAGGACGACACCCAAGTCTATGAAATCAAAATACTCCATAGGACGATATCCAAGTCTATGGAATCGAATACCACGTAAGACGATACCCAAGTCTATGGAACTAAAACATTTCATAAGACAACACCCAAGTCTATGGAATCAAAGAATACCTCATGAGACAACAACCAAGTCCATGGCACACAAAAAAAAAAAGAAGAGAATTTTCATAAGAGGACAACCAAGTCTATGAAAAATACAATTGTTCAAAGAAAATGACGATCAAGTCTATGGGGAAGAAATTCCCATATGAAATGGAACTTCTTCCATAAACAACACTCAACTACTAAAGGAAGATAAAGGAAGTTGGAATTCAAACTTACCTATATTTTCCAAGTGATCACTGCCAGCAGATGCGTCCACCGCAGAAATA
>BKZX01017781.1:0-16583 GCA_014362285.1 Fagus crenata
CAATATGATAGTTTTCTCAGAATATAGAACTAATCAACTCATAGAATCATGTTCAGATGTATGGTATTAGTCCAGAAATACACTACTTTTTTATAGGTAAAAAAAATATCTTATTAAAATAGAAACAGATTTACAAAGAAAGAATCCTTGAAGTAAATTGGTTGTATACCCTAAGATTCTTTACAGAATCAAACTATTACAGATATTAACCTGATACCGACGTAAAGTGTGATTCAGATCATAACTTCACAAACCTTGTCAAGCTTAGGAAATTTGAAGGGCAGATGAAGACAAACAAACTCAAATATCATACTGAAACAAAAGGATGGTGCACAGTATTTGGATGAGCCTATTTTCATGGGCATATTTTGTTTAAAAAACAAATACAGTTGAATCTAGAAAAAATGAAGCTTGAAAAAGCTATATATAAGCTGACAGTGAAGATACGATGGCATTTTAACAGACCCTATAGTAAATTACCAAAATATTCAGCACATTGGAAAATTATAGTATAACCCCTAAATAAACTCACTATCAAATGAGGTTATATACCGAGAGAAATACCTTTGAAGTGATGTCACGATCAAGCAACTTAGATGCTGATAGAGATAACTGCAGCATAGAATTGAAACACAAGAATACATGAATACATTATGAGAAACCAAAAACGGGCTAACCATAATATGAAAGACAAGACAAGACAAAACAGAAGAGCAATTAATGTGAATTGAATAACAATTCCAATGCCAAAATACACTATACTAATGACCCTATCTTGAGTCAAATGATATCGGGATGTATTACTGCTTTGGAGCTTTATAAAATGCCACCCATATATAGTGAAGTGGTGAACCAATGCACTCCACAATATCCATCTATTAGAGATGAAATAAAGGAAGGACTACACGTCCTTTTCAAAAATAGAGGCAGTTCAATTACTAAGACCTAAACTAAGATAAAACTTCTTTTAATTGATAAGTTACACATGCACCCAGTGGGTCCTAAACCGACAACCTCATCCTCTACCCCATTCTTATGGGAGAAGAATATGACATTTGAGCCAAAATTCATTGGCCTTAAATGAGATTAATATTTGGCTCCTGCATATTAAAATACAACATAGTTGCTTCACAAAGCTATTTCAGCGTCCCAAGTTTTCAAATACTTTATTAGTACATAGCTTGATTAGCAATTTGCACCACAAAATCAAATTTATGAAGTTTAATTTGTTACTTTTTGAAGTGGATAATTAAAAGACCATCAATAAACGCTTTTGGGTTACATGCATGGCTTGGCTAGTATTTCTGACAAGATCAATTATATATATGAGGAAAATTCCAACTATTGACCCCAATAGGACTTAAACAAAGTCTACATCAATAAGAATCAAATAAAAGCATATGGTGGTCCTGAATTTAAGCAAATGAACATAGATATACATTTTCTACACCAAAAAAAATAATGAAATCAATGGTTTTGTCTTATGCTCTATCCTTGAATTGTCACCAACAAAATGGGAATCTTGCTATTGTTCCCCTTGGGGGAGCATTTTTTAGTGCAACTTTTAAGAAGAGATCAGCCGGGCTCATTGATATGGACCTATGGTAGCAACACAACAACTCAACCATACAAAGAACATGCAGACAACTACATTTTCGAAAAAACTATCATGTATGGGAAAAGATCTGTTGCTGTGAAGCATTAGAACACAGTGGAAAGTGGAAACCCTCTCTACACCATCTATTCTCAAATTCTGAGAAACTGTTCATAGGCCAAACAGTAAAGTACCTATTGGATCACCATATCAATAACAGAATACAAAGTCAACATTGCCCTGCCTGCTCCATTTATCAATATAAACTCACAGATTGAAAAGAACTAAGGCAAATGAAACTTTTAACACCATTTGAATAAAACAAATCTCCTCCACTATGCAACAATAATTAATTAATCAAATGTGTCTCTATACAGCACAAAACACTAATACAAACTTATTATTTTTTGTTAAGTCTAACAGCGGAGATTCCAAAAGTCTTTTAAGATCAAGTTACGAGCCTTCCATTTATTTAATCAACAATGATAGTAACAAAGTAGTATCACTAGTGAACTTTTCCTAAACAATAAATATTTGACTTATAAAAAAAATAACCATATTGATGTTATTCTTGCTCTCACTACTATTGTTTTCAGGGCAACACCAGTTGTGACAATCAGGTAACATGTTTATATAATTCGTGAATCAAATTACTCTCGAGTCACAAAATCAGAGTCCAAGTTCTAGAATCCATTGTAGTTATCTCTCAAAGATTTGTCACACTCTTAGGTATGGAGCTTTTAGCCAAATTAATCCTCATGATCATCTTTCACAACATGTCAATGCAATGTCTCATGTCCTAATTCACAGTAGCATTGAATAAATCATTATTCAAGAAATTCAAATCAAAAGTATTGAATAATAAAACTTCAGTCCACCCATAATAAAACAATCACAAATTAAAAATTGAGCAATAAACATTAAAACACAATTACAAACATAATGCACACAAATAAAATCTATAAAAATATATAAATAAATAAAAAAGACTAAATAAATAACATTGCTCTCGGAGTATTCTATAATATTATTTTAATAAATATTATTTAAATTGGCACAATTTTTAAACTTATTTGGGGATCATCTAACCTTTTAATTTTTAAATTGTGTTTCGGAAATTCATCATAATTTTAAATTAAATCGTGTATTGAATTAAATTCGTACCTTAAAAAAAACAATTACAACCCAAAAAATTATAGAATACTCTCAGAGTAAATTAATATCCTAATACCCCTAAATCTCTAAATAACTTCAATACAGTGCAATACAGTTCAGTGCATTCGAATATCTCTTAGAATAAATTAATTAGATATTGAAAAGAAAAAACAAAGTTGCCGGAACTGTTTGTTTATATATATTAATACCTCCATTTGAGTGAACAGAGGATGAAGACCATGGGACTTATAGAAGAAATCAACGGCGTCATTGTGGCCACCATTGTTGTTGTTGTTGTCACTGGATATGGTAGGCCTTTGTTGGGCCCCACCAACAGCTTGCTTCCCACCCTCCATATCGGAAAAGCAATTTCCCATTCTTTCTAAAACCCTAAACTTATTTTTTCTTTCTTTCTATGTGTCTCTGTGAAAAAATAAACGAATAAATAAAACAAAAGGAAACGAAACAAATTTACGAAGCTATTACGCGTTTGGAAATAACGGAATGAAGAGAACGTGTTTTGTGATTTGCGGAATGTGTGTATCTCGCTATATATATAGGTGGGGTGGGAAGAGAACGTGTTTTACTTGTTGTTTCTGTCTATAATCTAATACCAGAAACAAGAATTAGAAATCAAGTTGAGACGGTCTTTCCAAATATAAGAACAAAAGGAGAGGAAGTTGTTAAGAAGGAGTTTGAGAGAAAGTTGGTGTAAATTACGATGGGATTTAGCATGTAGTTTACGAAAGACCAAGGAGCGTAGTACGTGTGTCAGTCTCTCTATGTGTTTGTTTCGGTTTGATTTGTACACACTGTGCCGATCTTCACGTGTCTTGAAGAGAAAGAATAAAGGTTGAAACTTGGAACTTGAAATCCCTTTTCTCCTAGGAGGCGTGTATCATTATTTCTCAAACAGTGTGTTAGTCATAGCTAGATAATTGGGCGTTGGGCTCGAGCCGCTGTATTTAGTCAATCTCTTTGCTTTTTCATCAAGCATATGTTTTTTTTAATATAATAATATTATATTGTATTATTTCAACCTATTAAACCGTGCTGATCAGACCATTGGACTTTGGGCTTTTTACTTGTTCATCCGAAAGACATTCTATTATATTATTCCAACATGGTAAGGCTTGGTCCAGTGTACAGAAGTTTTAGATCTGTTAAGATGCTGTCATATATATAAAAATTATATAAAACTAGACACATAATAATATCTTAACGAGTCCAGTGCTCTTGTGCACTGGACCCAAGCCTCTCCCATTCCAACATATTAATATTCAAATTTCATTAAAACAATTGCATATAATATTCTAATTTAATTAAAACCATAGTTTTCAAAATATCAAAATAAATCAAACCAACAACTTTAAACTAACTCCTAAACTCCAAAACAAATTAATTTAATAAATAATATATACATACATATATATATATATATAAACTATATTAATAGCATAGGTTGGGTTGGTAGGTTGAATGCATAGCACTGATTTTATAGGGTGTAATAAATTAAACTCTAATATTTAAAAATAACTAATCACAAACTCATGTGATGCACAAAAAAATTATTTAAAATGAAATCTAAAAAATTATTAATCGAAATATGATTTTGTCTTTTATATTTTGTCTAAATATGAAAATTGATAATTATTAAAGGACATTTATTATTATTGTATTTATATATAAAATATATTATAGTATTAGACATTTATTATGATTGTGTTTATATATGGAACTATATATTATTTCTATTAAAAAAATATAATGTGTCAAATTCTAATGAGATGTTTAATTACCGAATAAAATTTAAATTCAATAAAAAAATATTTATTAAAATAATGAGATGTAAAATTATAGGATCAGCTTATGTGGCGCAATATTATGAGGTCAATCAAAAGCAAAAAAAAAAGTTTTGATTTTACATTATAACTAGTTGCAAATCCGTACAATTCACAGAAAAATTACTTAAAATGAAATCTAAAGAATTATTAGTCAAAATATGATTTTTTTTATCTTTTATATTTTGTCTAAATATGAAAATTGATAATTATTAAAAGAAATTTATTATTATTGTATTTATATATAAAATATATTATAGTATTAGACATTTATTATGATTGTATTTATATATGTAACTATATATTGTTTCTATTAAAGAAAATATAATGTATCAAAATTCTAATGAGATATTTAATTATAGAATAAAATTTAAATTCAATTAAAATATATATATTAAAATAATGAGGTGTAAAATTGTGAGACCTCAAAAGCTTATTTAGCGCAATATTATGAGGTCAACCAAAAGTCAAGTAAACTTCGATTTTACATTATAATATAGATATAGAATATAGATATAGATATAGATGGGTTGAGGTTTGCTTACATGTGTATTGAGGGTAAATTACATGTGATATAAAATAAAATAACAAAGTTGATCAAGAATATTAATAGTCTATAGTAATAGAACAAAATTGGAATTTGATGTTTTAGCATATTAAATAATCTCATAATATGAGGCTTAACTTTTGTTAGGTTAATTTAGGTTGGTTTGACGTCAAGCTCATTGATTCTTGTTTCTTTTTGCTTTTTCTTTTTCTTTTTGAGAAAATTGTTTCCTTTCACCTAAACGCCTAAAACAACTAATAAAAATTGAAGAGCTAAACCAACTCACTGTGTTAGGTTGTATTTGGATCCTCTACTTAGGGAATGCTTTCTAGAGAATGCATTCTATTGTCTAGAATGCATTTTACTGAAAATAGTACGTTTGGTAAAATATTGAAATTATTTCTAAGAAAGTAAGAAGTGATTATACTGAAAGGAATTGTGTTTTGGTTGGTATTTTAGAGAATGCATTCTTCCTATTAAATAATATATTATTATGATACATTATGTAATTAAAATATATATATATATATTATTAAAATATCTCAATACAAGGCTAAAAATACATTTATTATCAATACAAAATTAACCAAAAAAAAAATCATCAACAACGAAAAATAATCCAAAAATTAAAATTTTACGTTGCGATTTAAACTAATGTCTACAAAATGTGAACAATGTAATAAAAAAAAATATAGACAAATGTGTATTATATGTACAATAGAGATGTACACAAACCATTTATGATAAAAAAATATCATAAACTTTCTCTAAACAATTTTTCACAATTCTACACTTTGCATCGAACAAGGTGAACAAACAAATAAAACCAATTTAATTTTTTCCTTTTCAATTTTTTTCTTTTCTTTCTTTTCCCCTCCCCTTTTTCCCACCATACACCTCCCTCCCCATTTCTTTTTTCTTTTCCCTTTCATTTTTGCCCCACCACCCACGTACCACACCTCCTCATTTCTTTTTTCTTTCCTTTTTTTTCCCCACCAATCACATACCAACCTTCCTTTCTTTTTACTTCTCCCCCACCACTGACATACATCCCCTCACTTCACCCATCTCATTTTTTACTCTCACTTCCCCTTCACAGTTCAGAGCCCTCCCCCATTTCTCTATTTTTTATTTTATTTTTTTCTTTTCTTTCTCTTTCTCTCAGGCCTCAACCCCCCTCACGTCTCTTTTTCCCCCTTTAGTTATTTATTTATTTTTCATTTTATTTGTTCTTTCTTCATCACGTTTGTGATTGTGTGTTATTTATTTTATTTGGCCAATGAATTGGTTTGCTTTTCAATTAATTTTTCAAGGTTTTAGGATTTTTTTCTCTTAGCCTATATCTAAAGTGGATAACCTAAACCCACTCACTCTTTTATGATGAGTCAAATTACGGAACCAATCAACGGTTAGTACTAAATAACATTGATAAGTTGGGTTTTCTTTTTTTAGCTTTTTTTTGGCTAAGTACACACTCTCTCTTTCTTAAATACCAATGTCTTTTTACTCAACTTATTTTTAAGCGAAGTACACAAACAAAAAAAATTAACAAACAAACAATGAAAAAGACCAAATTATAAGGAAATATATTATATATACTATCGCAACCTCTGCATCATCTTTAAGAAGGAAAAGAAGCCATTAAGTGTTCGGGAAAAGTCTAGGAAAAAAAAAATTATTATAGATTAATCCTTGTGACAAATAAATCTCATATTTTAAAATAGGTCACTTTAAACCTCACACTTTCATTATTTTCCCAAACAAACCCCCATTTCAGCAGTTGGTTACATATGTCTTAACTATGAAACCATAACATAAAATAAAATTACACAACATGATTTCCGATTGATCTGAAACTGAGAGAGAAAAACATGTCAGCCATCATTTTTTCGATCTCCGTTGAACTAAGACCTTATTTTACAAGAACATCAACCACTATTTTTCTAAAGATTTTTATTGGAGAGAGGAAGAGAATCTAGCGTTAAATTGACAGCAAATATTCTAACAGAAAATTTTTAAAGGGAAGTTTTCCATGGCATAAGAGATATAGGCCACCCATGCGGGAAGAACTAATGAAGTAAGGGTTGAAGTTTTGTTTAGCACAATAAGAATGTGAGGTTTAAAGTAACATAGGTTTAATATGTCATAATGATGTAGCTAAAGAGTTTTTTTTTTTTTTTGGAATTTCTCCTAAGTTTTTCTTCTTAATTTTTTAAAGAAGTCAATAAGTTTGGTACTTTGGTTGTTTTGCCGTGTATTTGAGTTTAGAATCAAATCAATCATTCAATATGACTGTAGTACAAAATCAGCGTAAGACCTATAGAAAGCAACACTAAAAGAGAAAGTTAGCTAGAGCAGTTTTGAAAACACATTTGTAAATAAAAAGAATTATTGTCGCAAGAAAATTTATTTTATGCAATTTCATGTTGTATTATTCTATTATCTGCTCTCATATTTATTACGCTCATAATAGATAATAAGAGTTGCTTGACTCTAGAAGCGCGTTGATAAATATTCGGATTGATGAGGATTGAGGAATTGATCAACAACTTTGAAATTCCACATTAAAATAATTTCTGATTCTAAGTTGTTTTGCAGTGAAATTTCTCTGACATTGAGTGTTAATATATTCATTTTACACACAATTCTCCTAAGGTGTATTTGGAAAATCACAACACTGTATAGAATTATGTATTATAAATTTATAATGAATCGGAATCCCATATAAAATGTACAAGTTAACTCTGCTTATTTGTGTTCTTTTTATTTTTTAATTATTCATAATTACAATAATGAGGAAGAGTGGATTGAACCCTAATCGACAATGTCATTGAACTACAATAATTGATGCACAAACTTTTATATAGCACATTATTGGAAAATAAATTAATATTATATGATTTATTCAAATGAAAGTAAATGAAAAGATGTATTATGAGTTTCAATTTTATGGTTCTGACTTCTGAGTCCTTATCTGAGTAGGTATCACACTCATAATAGATTATATTTATAATTGGACTATAGGATGTAGTCAAGTGCATGTTTGGATAAATATGTGGAATGAGAAATTCCAGAACCTTGAAACTCTAAGTAGATATAAGTTCTAAGGAATATTAGTTTGCAGCGAACTTTCTTCGACATTGAATGTTTGGATAACACGATATATATTTTACACACCATTCTCTTAATTAAGGGTGGCATTGGCAAATTACAACACTATATAGAACTGTGTACTACATTCATGGGGCCATAATGTTTTCATAGTAGGTTAACTCTAGGCTTAACTATAGACTAATCTTAAGGTTACATATTTTCTCTTACAACTGAACCATTTGACTTTTAAATAGCATGTATAAATGGTTTTGGATAATGAATTAATATTATAATATTTATTTAGTTTAAGGTAATTGAAGAGATGTATTGTGAGTTTCAATTTTATAGTTCTAAGTCCTTATCTCCATAGTTCTTTTTTTTTAAATAAAAATCGATAGAAATTGTGTTTCCAAAAATATCATCGTGTACAATGAAAAAGAGAAAAGAGTAGCACTCCTCTATCCAAATAGAAATAGTGGGCCCTTCATTCTCTTTAACAACTCCAGCCAAAGCCTCAACAACTCTAGCCATTACGTGTCCGTTTGGTAATCCAGTGAAAAAGCTAAAACATGTTTTTTTTTTTTTTTACTGTATCGTGATTTTGTGCGTTTGGTAAGTAATACCAAAAAAACATGGAATGAACCAACTTTTAACCTTAATAATCATGGTTTTTCACTAGACCTCAAGGGTCCATTACCAAAAAACTTATTGTCACACTGGTTTCACAAACGCACCTCTAAACACAGGAAGTAGAGCCTTAATCTCAAGCGATCACCAAGCCAACCTCATTTCAACAAAATTCATGATCCTTTTTGTAATCACAACAGGCCTTATTGGTACTCTCAATGGTCACCCTTTGGAACCCAAGATCTGCGCAAAACCAAAGAGCGAGTTATCATGCTTGTAATAAATTATATTTATAATTTGACTATAGAATGTTATCAAGCGTGTTGATAAATATTTGGAATGAGGAATTCCACGTAGAAATATTTTCTAATTCTAAGTTGCCTTGCTGCGAAGTTTCTCTAATGTTGAATGTTTGAATATTCATTTAACACAGCATTAATTTATTTTTCTTTTTTTATTTTTCTTTTTATAATTCGAAAGTTGGGAGAGAAGAGAATTTGAAATCTAGTTCTCCTCATAGAAGAAATAATTAAGTATATAATTGTGTATTACAATGGACTCACTCAATATATATAGGTTGTATATAATTGGCTAACTTTATGATTAACAATAGACTAATCCTAAAGTTGTAGTACAAATTAGGATAACAAGTCTGCAGTACAATAAATCTGGATCAATATCTCTAATTAACAACTAAAATTTTGTTCATGACATTGATATAAAGTTACAAACATACATTTTTTTTATAACAATTACTTGTTTATGTACTGTGAGAACTTATTTAGCATATATAAACACACATATATGAACAGGGTCCAAGTAGAAGTAGAGAGGTAGATAAAAGCACATATACACGAATTAGAACGTAGTTAGTACTTACCGAGTTACCTTGAATCAATAACTGGAGGGGAAATAATTCGTAAATAGTTGAATCTGATCCAGAAATGAAGGAAATAGCTAAGTCACGTCTTCCTGTAGTTCGGACTCGACCGAGCAGCGTATATGCACGGATACGTCTGAACGGTAGCAAAGATCTGCTCGGATATAGATTCTGTTCGGGAAATACCTGATTGAACTCCTGACTAGTAGTCCGGAACGAACTAGGATCGTATTTAAACCCTGCATTAAATGCCTGAAATATCTGGGCGAAGACCTTTAAATAAGCCGCCTGAATTAAAGCCTGATTGGTAGTCCTTGAACTGACTTTTACTTTAACACCCATAAATGCATGAAATATCTGATCAAAGATGTGTTGAATACGTTTATACTTTAAACCCAGAATTAGTTGTAAAAAGGAATGATGATCACCCATTAATAAACTGACATTGCCCACGTTCGGAGAAGGGGGATAATAGATCAGAGAGCCTAAATATCTCTGACTGCTGACAAAATTAAGGTTATTGGGAAGGGAAATTGGAAAACACCATAAAATATCTCCAGTAAGAAGGAAGTATAAAAGGAAAAAAGGACCGATGTTCTAAGGTACGCACTCTTATGCTCTAAGATAGGTGTCTTGTTGTTTTTACACTCTTGCATTACCCCCGTTTCCAGAAACTGACTCAGGCATCGGAGAGCAAAAGGCCAACCCCCACTGGGTTGACCAAGGTTCTAACCTATTGTCCTTTCAATCCTGTTATTTAGTAGTGCAGGTCCCAGGAAATTTGCTCGGATCAACCTCAATAGTGCTCGGATTCAATTTCCTGGTCAGCTCTTTCATTCGTCCTAATTTAAGTTCCTCCAATTGGCGCCGTCTGTGGGAAGAGCTTTCTTTAAAAATTGAAGTCCAAAAACTTGCGAGGTTCGCCTGAAATGTCTGGAGCACCATCGGCGTCGCGACGCCTATCCTCGGTGGTGGTGGAGGACGCAAGCTCATCCAGAGTCTCTTCTAGAACATCTTATAGGCCTTCTCGCGATTCCAGGGAACCACAGGGGACTTCTGGTGGAGTCGCGATAGGAAGGGCCTCGGTAATACCAACCCCACCACAACAACCTACCCCACCACCACAATCAGCCCCACCACAACAACCTACCCCACCACCACAACCAACCCCACCACAACAACTAGCTCCACTACAAAACCTGGCCCCATCACGACATACCAACCCCAACCAAGTGTCCGCCGTAAGGCCAGACGAAGGAGCCACATCAAGAAGGCTCGTTCCAGAACAACCCAACAGAGGTGATGCTCGGCGCAGCCTTGCCTATTCAATTAAGTCATCACAGACTCAGAATAGCCAAGAAATTATCGCCGAGCTACGCCAAGAGATTCAAACATTAAAACAAGAAGCGAGAGGACGAAAGGATAAAGGCCACCCCACAGCAAAAGAAAGGCCGACAAAAAGGACACATGCCTTGCAACGAAGAAACCCAGAGCGCCCCACCCTGTCCCGAAAGTCACAACGTTATGATCTCTCTGAAACCTCTAGCTCCCAGTCGGAATCGAGATCACCTACACCACCGGCGGTTTCCCATAAACCGTCAAATCCAGGAAAGTCTTCACGCTCTCGCCCTCCCCTTTATGGAGAGAAGAGCCCGCCGGAAAAGAAGCATCATTCAAGAAAAACTGTTCGTCCGGGGAGACAGAATGCTGTCTGGAAGGCTTTTGATTTGATATCATCCTCTCCTTTCTCCAAAGAAATAGAGAAGGCCAAGATGCCTGAGAGATACCCGGTCCCTCGTTTCGAGATATATAATGATCGGACAGACCCTGTGACCCATATTGGCCATTACCATCAGAGTATGGCTCTGTCTCGGAACAACGATCCCCTCATGTGTCGGCTCTTCCCGTTTAGCTTGGGAGAGGTCGCAATGAGATGGTTCAATCAGCTTGGAGTGTGGACAATTTACTCTTAGGATCAGTTGGCTGAGGCGTTCGTGGCTCGATTCATCACAAACAGTCGGAAGAGGAAGGAAATGGGCACCCTCCTTACAATGAAGCTAGAAGACAACGAGACGTTGAAAGACTACTCCACCATATTTTGGGAAACCTACAATGATATTGAGTCATGTGGAGAAGAAGTGGCGATCACCACTTTTAAAATGGGTTTGCCTGCTGATTCAGGCTTACGCCAGTCTCTTATCAAACATCCCCCCGGGAATTTAGGAAAATTGATGTACAAGATAGATCAGTTTGTCCGGATAGAGGAGGATGGTCGCAAAGCCCCCACGAGTCAGATTGTAGCTCAACCCAAGGTGACCATAGCAAAACCTTCTGCTCGGTCTGATATCACCTCTAAAAACCTTTCTGCCCCGAAGTATTTTGTGGCTCCTACCTTTCAGGCCTTTGAAACTGTTTTCAAGGAACCCATCTACAAAGTCATGGAGAAGATCAAGAGGGAGCCTTTCTTTGTTTGGCCTCCAAAGATGGGCGGAAACCCGGCGTTGAAAGATGGAAGTCTGTTCTGTTCTTATCACAGGGAGAAAGGTCATATGACTGAAAACTGTCATCTGCTGAAAGTCCACCTGGAGAAGCTGGCATCAGCAGGGCATCTTGACTAGTATATCAACAGGGACTTGTCTAGCAAGAAAGAGCCGGGTCCGGATGCTCGACAACCTCAATCTTCGAACGCGCCGTCGGCGGGGATCATTCATGTCATTCATAATCCTTCATGTTCGGCAGTTTCATCACCATCCTGCAGATCCAAGATGCAAAAGGCTGCTCACCTCAGGAGGTCCTTCTCCATACAGGATGTTGTTCATCCAGCCCCAATATATTCGGTCAGCAGAGGAAATATAGAGCAGGTGATTTCCTTCTCGGATAATGATTTGAGGGATGTTCAACTACCTCATAATGACCCGTTGGTAGTCACTCTAAGGATAGGGAACTATGATGTCCAAAGAGTAATGATTGATCAAGGAAGTTTCGCGGAGGTGATGTATCAGGACCTTTATGAGAAGCTCGGTTTGGTTGAGACCGATTTAACTGGCTTCACAACCCCTATATTCGGCTTTTCGGGAGAACCCTTTATTCCGTTGGGAAAAACCGTGCTGCCTGTTCTAGCAGGTCCGATTAATCTCCAAACGGAATTTATAGTGGTTCAAGCTTCATTTCCCTATAATGCCATAATGGGGCGTGACTGGTTGCATCGAATGAAGGCAATCCCGTCTACTCTCCATCAGAAGCTGAGGTTTCCTATTGCCAACGGAGTCATGGAGTTGAATGGAGATCAGGTTGCCGCGAAACAATGTGTTTTGACTGCCACCAAGAAGAAGGTTGCAGAAGATCCACTGCCTGCAGGGGTTTCATGACAATCACAGTCCCAGGAGCTAGAAGACGGAGAAGCTATAATGACCAAACAACCAGATAAGGTATTCTTCGACCCCTCTACTCCTGAAAAATTCTTTTTGGTAGGTTCGAAGCTGTCTCCAGTGGACAGAGAACGTTTGTTGCAAGTCCTGATAGATAATCAAGATATTTTCGCCTGGTCGGTATATGATGCTCCGGGAGTATCTCCGAATTTGGCATGTCATGCGTTGAATATCAAGCCCGAACAAAGGCCGGTGGTTCAAAAGCGGTGTAAATTGGCTCCGGAAAGAGCTGCGATAGTCTTGGAGGAAGTAAAACGCCTTTTGGCATCTGGGGCAATCCGGGAAGTACAGTATCCAACTTGGCTTTCAAATACTGTGGTAGTGAGGAAGAAGAATGGAAAGTGGAAAGTATGCATTGATTTTACTGACTTAAACAAAGCATGTCCTAAGGATCCTTTTCCCCTTCCTCAGATAGATCAGTTAGTTGATTCAACATCGAGGCATGCTCGGTTAAGCTTCCTGGATGCCTTCCAGGGCTATCATCAGATTCCAATGAACCCTGCCGACCAGGAAAAGACAGCTTTTATCACACCCCAGGGAACATACTGCTATCGGGTAATGCCGTTTGGTCTGAAAAACGCAAGAGCAACCTATCAGCGAATGGTCACCAAGATGTTCGGGCCAATGATAGGGAAGACTGTGGAGGTTTATATCGACGATATGCTCATCAAAAGCCTCCTAGAAGAAGATCATATTGCTGATCTGCTGCAGGTTTTTAGTATCTTGAGAAGGGACAATCTGCGCCTCAATGCTTCCAAATGTACATTCGGTGTTGGTTCCGGCAAGTTTTTGGGCCATATAGTGAGCAGAAGAGGGATAGAGGCTAATCCGGATCAGATTGCAGCCCTCATAAATCTGGCGGAACCCAGAAATGTCAAACAGGTACAGCGTTTGACTGGGATGATTGCTGCCCTGGGGCGATTTATTTCAAGATCAGCTGACAAATGCAAGCCCTTCTTTCGGCTTCTTGGCAGAAGAAGCAGATTCGAATGGGATGAAGAGTGTTCGGCCGCCTTTCAGGCGATCAAGGCCTATTTGTCAACTCCTCCGTGCCTTTCGATTCCCAATCCGAGGGAACCACTATTTTTGTATTTGGCAGTATCTGACCATGCTGTGAGTGCTGTACTGGTTCGGGAATTGATGCAAGAGCAAAGACCGGTCTTCGTCATCAGTAAAGCCATGGATGAAGCCGAACTGAGGTACCTGCCTCTCGAAAAGGCAACTTTGGCACTACTTCATGCAGCCAAGAAGTTGCCTCATTATTTCCAGTCCAGCACGGTCACAGTGCTGAGTGATCTTCCCCTAAAAATGCTCCTGCAAAGGTCGGATTTCACGGGGAGGATCACCAGGTGGGGAGTATATCTAGGATCACTTGGGGTAGAATATAGACCTCGGACAGCAATCAAAGGGCAAGTTTTGGCAGAATTTCTAGCTGAATTTCAATATGACCCGAGCAACCCATCATTGTTCATGCCAGCCCAGACTCAGTTCGATCTGGATGAGGCAAAATGGGAGTTATTTGTTGATGGAGCTTCAAATTCTAAAGGTTCGAGGGCAGGGATCGTGTTGATATCACCCGAGGGTCTAGTCTTAGAGCAAGCTGTTCGGCTGAGGTTCTCGGCGTCAAATAATGAAGCCGAGTACGAGGCAATGTTGATCGGCCTCAGAATAGCAAGAAAGCTGGGCGCTAATCACCTTCAGATATTTTGTGACTCCCAGCTTGTGGCCAACCAGATTTCAGGAGAGTATCAAGCAAGGGATGATCGGATATCGGCCTACTTGACTGTTGCTCGGACTTTATTGGTAGAGTTCGGTTCAATTCATGTTGCGCAGATCGGGAGAGAGCATAATTCCCATGCAGATATTTTGGCTAAATTGGCAACGGCGTTGGAGTTAGATATACAGAGGACAGTGTGTATAGAGACGTTGGAACAACCAAGCTTTCAGGATCAGGAGGTGTTAGTATGCTCCATCAATATCCGACCAAGCTGGATGGACCCTATACTCAACTATCTCAAAGATAATAAATTACCCGAGGACCGGAAGGAAGCCAAAATGATCAAACAGAAGGCCCCGAGATTTTGGGTCTTCAAAGAGGGACTATTATACAGGAGATCCTTCACTGGACCGTACCTGCTTTGTGTGCATCCAGACAGGTTGAAGGATTTTCTCTTTGAAGTACATGAAGGAATCTGTGGGAGTCATACTGGAGGAAGATCTTTGGCGCACAAAGCCTTGTCTCAAGGATATGGGTGGCCATACATGCAGGCAGATGCCTTGAAATACGTTCAGGAATGCGATAAATGTCAGAGATTTGCTCCTATGATCCACCAACCAGCTAGGGAGCTAAACCCCTTGTCCAGTCCTTGGCCGTTTGCTCAATGGGGATTGGATATAGTGGGGCCTCTTCGTCGGGCTCCGGGGAACAAGAAATTCCTGATTACCGCAACAGACTATTTCACCAAGTGGATCGAGGCCGAACCACTTGCAAGTATCCGAGACGTGGACACAAAACAGTTCCTTTGGAAGAGTATTATCACACGTTTCGGCATACCCTGGGCTGTCATCTCAGACAACGGCACCCAGTTTGAAAGTAAGCTCTTTAAGGGATTTTGTTCGGATCTCGGCATCAGAAACTTCTTTTCCTCTCCAGGATATCCTCAGTCAAATGGGCAAGCTGAGGTCTCCAACAAGGTCATATTGAGTGGGATTAAGAGAAAGTTGGAAGCAGCAAAGGGAAAATGGGTGGAGGAGCTCCCGAGCATATTATGGACGTACCGAACAACAGTAAGGGAGTCCAATAATGAGACACCTTTTGCGATGGCATTCGGTGTGGAAGCAGTTATTCCATTGGAGATCGGAATGCCAACCATCCGAACAACCGAGTTTACTGTCCAGACTAACGAAGAAGACTTGCGCAAAGATCTGGATCTGGTGGAGGAGAAACGGGATTTAGCTATGGTTCGCCTAGCAGCATATCAACAACAGATGATGAGGGAGCATAATAAGAACATCAAGCCTAGGACGTTTCAAGTTGGTGACTTGGTCCTGAGGAAGGTTATGGCCAACACAAGAAAGCCGAATGACGGAAAGCTCGGACCAAATTGGGAAGGACCTTATAAAGTGTTGTCCCAGGCAGGCCACGGAGCCTATAGGTTGGAGGACTTAAATGGGAAACCTGTTCCCAGACCGTGGAACACTTGTAACCTAAGGAAGTATTTCTTTTGACTAATGTAAAGCAAAAATCAATATATGTTCGGATTATGATTATATTCATTTGTGTTCATGTCCAGACAGGATTATTTTTCGTAAGGAGATAATTGGGAAAGGAGACACCGTGTCCAAACGATATTTACTACCTCAAGGGGGTAAGTAAAGGAAAATCTTTTGAAAACCTGAAAATTACTACCTCAAGGGG
>BKZX01017784.1:6706-24675 GCA_014362285.1 Fagus crenata
ACCTCAAGGGGGGTGAGTAAGGAAATATTTTGTCCGAACAACACTGCTACCTCAAGGGGGGTGAGCAAAGGAAAAATGCCTTAAAACCTGAAAAACTACTACCTCAAGGGGGGTGAGTAAGGAAATATTTTGTCCGAGCAACACTACTACCTCAAGGGGGGTGAGTGAGGAAAATCCTTTACAAACCTGAAAATATATTTTGTTGAAAGGGTTCCGAGTAAGAAAAGATCCTCGGAATCAGGAGGATAACCATACTCGGGCTGACTAAAGGAAGATCATTGGAACCGAGCAAAGAGCATTAGAATGAAATGGCCGAACAGGGGAATTCATCCGAACTGTCAGCTTGTTAAGATGGGAGGAAGGATGTTTGAAAGGTTAGTACAAAATTACTCTATTTTCTGTAAAGGGTTTTAGTCTATGAAGGAAGCAAACTAATTGCCTAGATTTGTTTATTTTAGCTCAGTATTGTTTTATAGTTAAGGTAAACCACCCTGGTATAGAAGATTCAGCGAGAGGCCCAATTCGGCCCTCTCTTGCACTGAAAAATTCGAGTACATTCAAACATAACCATAATATTATGCATATGTAGGATATAGACCGTACATCATCCAAATCCTAGTCAAAACTCACGATACATCCCACCCTAACATGTTATTTTTTGTTCGGACCGTGTAGGTTCCAAGTCCGAAACAAATACATTATCTCTCTTCAACCAGGATCTTTATCCTAACGGGATATTAACAGATTGAACACGATTTAACACTCATATAAATTATTTTATTGAATCTAAGGTAATTTGTATGTAGCATAGTCAAGGGGTAAATGGAGACATACATAAACACAACTAATAAAAGCAAAAGATTAACATTTAAGATTAACAAAGCATGATTGTGCAGGTTAAAAGGCATAGGGCCTTTGATGTTTAAAGAATAATTACAAAGTAAAATTAAAATAAGTCCAAAAGTTGTTCAAATTTAGCTGGTGGGAGCTGGAGGATCTTCGGCAGTGGCAGGGGGTGAATGAGCCGGTGCCGAAGTGATTGGAACTGAATCACCAGGGACGGAAGGATCTTCAGGACGGGCGGGGGCAGAATCAACTCGGACTAGGACAAAAGGGATCGAGGAACTAGAAGCCGTGACAAGTGCTGGAGCCGGTTCGGCCCCATCAATAATCTGAACCTCTTCCTCCCCTTCTTCTCCTTTTTCTTCTTCTTCTTCTCCCTTATCCGCCTCACCCTCATCATCCGAAGCTTTCAAATCAGCATCAGGGTACGGCAGGGGCGTGTTCTCCCTTAAGAACAGGGCCGAGTTGGCCGGAACCTCAGCTTCCTTCAGGGCTGCTTTCCAGCCGTCTCGGAAACTCTTGTTGTACACCAACTCGAGTTGTTCCGCCACCTCATCAAGAGCCTTCTGTTCACCCTCAGCCCTGCCATCACGCAATCCCCCTGCCCGGGCCTCACTAATCTGGGATTCAAGGAGGATTAGTTGGGCTTTCAGGTCGGTCAGCTCGGACTCAGCCTTCACCCTCTTTTCAGATTCACTCCTGGCCTGCTCTTCAGCGTCCTTCATTTTGTTGATAGTTCCGTGAAGCTGCTTCTCTAGCTTCCCATAATTGTCAGCAGCAGTGCGCATCACGTCAGAAAGGGCCTTCTCTTGCTCGGCTTCCTTTTCCTTCATTGTCTTGAGGAGGTCGGCTACCCTTATCTCTTTCTCCTTTGCCTCTAAATGAAGTCCGGCTATCCTGGCCTCTGCAGCGTGGACACCTTGGGCGGCCTTCAGGAAAAACATATACAAGAAAATCATTACAAAGTTCAGAAGAATAAATTACGGTAATAAAGATAAAAGAAAAGCCAAATACAGGTACGTAGCGGCTTACCATAACCAAACTACGAGAAATATGTCTGAAAATTTTGCCCGAGGACATATTATCCCATACAAGGGAGTCCCCGGGAAGGCAAGACGCTCTGGTAATGGCCTGGGCTACCCGAGCGGAGAATTCAACGTCTGACGTCTCAAAGACTGTATGGGCAGTGGTTATGAGGTCTCCTGCCACGGCCATCTTTGGAGCCCAGACTTCAGGAGTTGCCGAGGAACCCGGCCGATCAACTTGTTCCGCTGCTAGCCTCAATTTCTTTGGTCGACGAACAAGCTCCTCGACCTGTTCGGATTCAGTTTCCTCCGTGATTTGAGGTAGTGTCGCTTGCTCGGGAGCTGTTGCCGAGCACAATTCTGTTTGAGCGTCCGGTTGAGCGACAGGGGTGGTGTCGTAAATAACCCTCCTTGAACGCCTCGTAGGGATCTCGGGCTTCTGCTTCTCTTTCTCTTTCTCCTTTTCTTTCCCTTTGGAGCTGGAAGCCCCCTTCTTTCTTTTCTCAAGAATTTTAAACACGTCCACTGGGGGAGCAATCTCGGACACTTCACCAACTGGGACAAACTCAGGAAGATCGTCGGTCTGGGCAGCTGAGGCGGGCTGGGCCACGTACAGAACCGAGGGTTCTACGGGCGTTTCTTGGGACCGTGGGATTCTTGGACCTTCCAAAAAATTCCCGACCAGCGGTGAGTAGCCGAGTAAAATAGAAGCCGCCCTCGGGTGTCCGAATCGATCTACACAGATGTTAGATCTCAGCGCCTTTTTTATGTCTTCGAGGTTCGCTGCTGTCGCCGGAACGTTCAATCGGGAAGGAACTGCAGAGCAAAAACCGAAAACGTTAAAAGTGAAAATGGGGCACCTAGGTACTTAAATGAATATCTCGCCAGTTATCATGCTATTCGGTCAAAAGGAGCCTATATTTGTTCGGACTTAACCCTAAAAACTATAAACTAAAAAGCGAATCATAAATCTAACCTGGCCGGCCGAACATGTTTCGGCAACGTGATGAGCCCGAATACCAGTTCCCCGAGACAACAAGCCAATCGTTATCGAAACCCTTGTTGGAACTCGGCATCGCGGTGACCAATTTGTCGTTCACCCTTTTGACCTTAAGGGAGCACGAAGTTTCCGAGTCCGACTTCGGACAAACATAGGAATAAACATGAAGGATCTCCCTAACCCCCAGATTGGTCCCTAGCAAACGATTTAGGGCAACTACTCCCATAACCAATCTAAATACATTGACGGACATTTGGTCAGGGCAACCATTGACAGTCTAAAGAAATTCGATGAGAAGGGGATGGAGAGGAAACCTAACCCCTCCCTCCACTACACTCATCACAGAAACGAGTATTTCGTCGTCGTTCAATGGGGGAAGGTTTTCGCTACTGGAGTACCTAAGTTTAACATTATCCGGCACTAGGTATTTTGCCCTAAACCTCCTCATACTTTCTTCGGAATTTACTAGGTGGGCTAATCTATGTGCAGAAGCCATTCTTGTGAGTATTGAGGTATGAAATTGAAGGAAAAACGAGAAATAAACGAAATTTAAAGAGGGATAGGGAGAGTACTTACGGGTTTTAGGGGTTCGGAGCACTCGGTTTTCTCTGGGATCTCTGAATGTGCACAGGGGCGAAAGAGTTGAAGAGAGGAGTAAAAGAGGTAGAATGGGGGATTTTGAGTTTATGAGGTTATAAATCCCTCATTAAATCCGATCGTTCGCTACCCAAATCAGTCAAAGGTCTCTCATGTCTGCACGTTGGGAAATGAAACCGCCGCTTCTATAATGAGAAACGACAGCTTATTTCTGTCTCTAATTTTTTCTTTACTATTTATTTTTATTTTTATTTGTTTTTATTTTTGTTTATGTACTTGGCGCGAAAAGCTTCTCTCAAAAGACGTGTTTTGCTCTGACCCTTCCGAAGAAACTGAAAGGATCAGAGCAAGGGGGTAATTGGAGGGAATAATTTATGAATAGTTAAAGTTTAAACTAGAAATTAAGGAATTAATAGAATTATGTCAACCCTTAGTTCGGACTAGACCGAGCAACGCTTCTGCTCGGATATACCCGAGCAGAATCTTAGATCTGTTCGGACAAGGTCTGATTGAGATCCTGACCAGGTAGTCCGGAGCGAACCGTAATTGTAGTAAAACCCTGCAATAAATGCTTAAAATATCAGGGCCAAGATCCTTAAGTATGTCGCCTGAGTTAAAACCTTAATGGTAGTCCTTGAGTTGACTCTTACAGTAACAACCATAAATGCATAAAATATCTGGTCAAAGGCGTGTTGAATATATTACAGCTCTAAATCCATAATTAGCTGTAATAAGGGATGATGATCACCCATAAATGAACTGACATTGCCCAAGTTCAGAAGGGCAATAATAGATCAGAGAGCCTAAATATCTCTGACTGGTTATAAAATTAAGGTTATTGGGAAGGGAAATGAAAGAATATGACGGAAATATCTCCAGTTAAGGGCTGGTATAAATAGAGGAAGCTACGACATGCAAAGGTACGTGCTCTCATCCTCCAAAAAAGTATCATATTGCCTTAACATACTTTTTGAACACCTTCATCCCGGAAACTGACTCAGGCATCGGAGAGCAAAAGGCCAACCCCCACTGGGTTGACCAAGGTGCTAACCATTTGTCTTTGCTGTTTGGTTGTTTTGTATTACAGGCTTTAGGAAATCTGTTCGGATTGACCTCAAAAGTGTTCGGATTCAAATTCCTGGTCAGCTCTTTCGTTCGTCTTAATTTAAGTTCTTACACTGGGTAATTGACATTGTTGTACCAAATTCCCAAGTAGCGGTTCGTGGACTTACCCTGGAGTGAAGAAACCCAGGACAAAGCTTCCATCTTTAGAGACCAAGGTCGTGTTCTCACTGACTCACTGAGGGACTGAGATTGAGTAATACTGTCAACAGCATCCGAGAATCCAGAGAGGAAAACAAGACAACATGAACTCATAAACAGAAAAGTAAAAATGTCCATGGCTTTCTGTTCTTAGAGCTCTTAGCCAGCATGTTAACCAAAGCAAAGACTAAAACTTAAAGGTGATTGAGTAAAGCTCATGACTCTTCTGTCTAGCTAGCATTGTTAGAAAATTTTAGATTTTGGCGTGAATAATAAGTTCCTATATGGTTATTTAGAGGCCCTTTGACTCTGTATGCAGTTTGATCCACGCTTATAGACAAAGGAGAGACTAGTGAGGAAAAGAAATGTTGGAACAATTGGGTATTCATTGTGTTCCGTTGGTTATCTTTGAGCCAAAATAAATGTGTGAATCACAAGTCATTTGAAGTAGGTCCAAGTTGGGGTGTTATGCTTCATGAGGAGCATAACATGGGCTTGGGTTTCTACACATTTAGTTTTTAACCTTTGCTGATGTTTCAAGATGGAGTACCCAACCCAAACTGGGTTTGAGCATCTAACATTGTGTTGGTTATGGGTTTTGGTCCCAAGGGACATCCCACTTTTTTGGAAGAGGGAGGACCTATCCAATTGGGCTTCTACCACACACATGTGGAGACGCACCTAGCCTACCAGGGTTTACTTTTTTTTTAATTACTTTTTTATCTGAGAATAGTGACTGTTCACTTTTTAGTTTTTTAGAATATTATTTTGGACAAAATTGATCCAACAATACACAAAAAAATTAGTGTTGTCCAAAAGTCTTAAAACACCACTGTCAGGGATGAAATTTATTTTAGAGACATAGTGTTAAAGACTAGCCTTCTATCGGTTTTTGAGTTTTATTTAGTCACACATCCAACATTTTTTTTTTTTGAAGAACCCATTAAGCTTATAAGTTAAATAAGACTGATATCACATACTTGGCTAATAAGTTAAATAAGACTGATATCACATACTTGGGGAATACAAATGTGTCATAGTTACAAAATGTGCAAATTAAAATGTCAATTATAGGATATGAAATATAGTACAACTAATATGACGTTTGGTTAACAAGCCTCTAACAGTGAAACAGTAATTTCATTGGTTGAGGATGATTGATTCTTGCCCAATATAGATAATTTTTTTCCTACAAAGAAACCAGGCTCTTTGGGTTCCGGTAATGAATTCTCACTGTGCAACATCATAACCACGTATGACATGTTAGGCCGATCCTCAGGATGTTGTTGCAAACATAAGAAACTAATGTGGAGGCAACGTACAACCTTCGATAGGATGCAAGAGTCTTCTAAGCAAGTATCAATCAGTTCTAAAGGCCTGCCCTCTTTCCATAATTTCCATGCCTAAAACATTTCAAAATTTCCTATCATCATTTGTATCATTATATCTATAATAACATAGAAAGTAAATTAACTCTTTTGAGAGCTCACATGTCCAACAAGATTTAGACTATGGTCCGGATGGAAAGACCCTCTAATTTTTCTTTCCACCTAATATCTCCAACAACAATATGCCAAAGCTAAAGACATCAGATTTGACTGAAAATAGGCCATCAATGGCGTATCCGGGTGCCATATAACCACTGTAGAACATCATGAAGAATGAAACTCTTTCATAAGAAAAAAAAAATGTCGACATGTCTAATCACTATATGCTGATTTTTTTATAGTGACAATTGAACATGTTAAGAATACTTACTAAGTTCCAATCACTCTGTTTGTATTTCCTTCAGTTTGATCTCCACCATAGATTCTAGCCATGCCGAAGTCAGAAATTTTTGGGCTCATCTTACTATCAAGTAAAACATTACTTGCTTTGAGATCTCTATGTATAATCCTCAATCTAGAATCTTCATGAAGATAGAGAAGCCCTCAAGCAATCCAATAGATAATGTTGAAGCACATAGACCAACCTAAAGCTTTAGCTTTCATTTGATCTGGAAAGTTTCTCATTATGTTACTTATCTAAAATTATTTTTTCTCAATCTATACTATAAACTAAAAGCTAGAGCTAAGAGAATTTTTTTGGCCTCCTCCAAAGACCGCCCCGTCAGATTTGCTTCTCCCACACTATTCTACATCATTCTTCTTTCTATTTACTTCATTCTCTCATTTAATTCTCTCTCACATATGTTCTCACATGTTAATTCTCTCTCTCCCCTCGGCTGTTTTGACTTTTGACGTTCTCTCTCCCCTCAACTGTTTCTCTCCGCCACCTCTTTGGCTATCTCTCTATCTCCCTCTCACCTCTTCAACTCCCCCACTTCTTCATCTCCCTTATTGATTACACCCCCAATCTCTTATTTAAACCCTGTTGTAGGTTTTGAACCATGGGTTGTTTTGTGGTTTTGGTTTTCTGATTGCCTTTTGATTTGTGTTTTTTATTATTTTACAGATGATTTGGATTGAAATCCTAAACCAATTTTCGAATGAGAATGGTGCAGATTTCGAGCAAATCGGAATTAAAGAGTCCCTTTGAGGTGAGTGTTCCCTTTTCTTTTTCCCTCCTCTTCTTTTGTTTTCTTGGTGCAATTTTGATGGACTATCTATAGTTTTATATAGACCATCAATCTTCTTCAATGAGGTAGATAATTATATATTGCTTCTTCTTTTTTTCCCCTTTATTTGCTTGCTGGAAATTATGGGAAAAGAAAAGGAAACAAGATTAGGTCTTGGGATTTACCCAAGATTTACCCAATTTAGATTACAATGTATTATTACTCCTCTATATATATATTTTTTTTCTCTATTTTGGGTGTCTTGCGATTGTGGCAATGTTAGTGATTGTGGGAAGAGACATGGGTAGAGGTGCAGGTGAAGATGCATAGTCAGTGATAGCAGAAGACATTTTAGCTGAGATGTTTGATGAAAGATTTGTGAGAAACAAAGAAAGGTAACGACATTAGTCTTTTAATGTCTCTAATACCATGAAAGGTTATGTAATTGCAGAGATTAATTTAGAATTGTACTGCTTTGCCAAACTCTGGACAAGGTGTGGTGTATTTATATTCACAACATCATCTTTTAAAACTTTAGTACCATAAACAACATCATCAATTAAGTCCGTGACAAATTAAATATTCCGCGCATTGCGCGGGTCTACGACTAGTTATGTTAATAATGAGTCCAACTTGAATAGTGAAACAAGAAATTTGAATTTTCTTTTAATAGCAATACAAATAATAATAAGTTTGAGAAAAATTATTAGTTTTAGAGAAGTTCAAACCAAAAATGAAGAAGTCCAAGCTTCCGTTGGGCATGTATTCATAGATTAGCATGTTCTCCTCTCCTTCAATGCAACAACCCAAAAGCCTAACAAGATTTCAGTGTTGCAATTTGGCAATCAGCATAACTTCTGTTTTAAACTCACTTAATCCTTGTCCAGAACCCCGTGAAAGCCTTTTCAGAGTGATTTCTTGTCCATCTGTTAGTGTACCCTGTAAGTTCACATTTTTAAATAGATTATTTTGATGTTGAATATGATGAGATTTTTTTTTTCTATGATCTTTATAAAAGTGTGTTAGAATTACCTTGTATACAAGTCCAAAGCCACCTTCACCGAGCTTGTTTTTGCTCGAAAAGTTGTTAGTGGCGGCAACTATGGTAGCTAGGTTGAATAATGGGAGCTCCTGGTCTTCTCTTTGGCCTTCAATGTTCTGATCCATCATCACATTGTTCTTCAATTTCTCTAATAAGAGCAAGATGTGCTTCATATTATACATAAGAAACTAGAACACGGCAAAATAAAATCTTTAGTTTTCATATAATTTGTTTATTGTAGCATCAAACTTATTTCCTTTGCAATTATGTATCACTTCGAAATCGTATAAATGCATAGTGACTTAGCCTCAAATATGCTTGTTTTAAATTCTGCAGTTAGTCATAGTTAATGTAGCAAAAGCAATTTAACCTCAAAAGACTTAATTTCACATCCCACGTTTATCATGATCGTCAAATTTATGATATGTGATTACGCCTTGACAAAGTCTTCTTCATTGAGGCATCCCCAAACCCACAACCCTTAAATTTAAAGTCAGATAACATTCTCGAGACTACCTCGAGGCTAGAATGAAATGTAGCCAGAAAGCTACCAAGAAGTGCAACTCTTCCAAGAATAAATACACTTGCTGCAAGTGCTACAAGTAATTCAAGGTTGCACAAAACCCTGTTCTATTGACATTGTTTGACTTGCGTAATCCTTTCGAAAAGCTTATACAAATTTTCTTCCTTTCCATGATTTTTTATTAAGGCCAAATGTGTAGCTTTCCTTGTTCATCAATTATCATCTTATTAGCTGCTATGTACAAGTTCAATTAAACAATCATGCAATATCTTTTCCAATGTTGGTCAGAGAAAGTAATCTTACCTCTACTGTTTGTTCGTTTGCAAATGCAGTAAGCAATCAAGAGCACCCCAAAAACCATAGCAATGGCAAAGGCAACTAATACTATCACTATTAGGTTCCTCTTTTGCTTGTCTTTCACCTCTTCATGGTTGACTCGGCAATAAAAAAGCAAAAATATTTTAGTTGCAGAAGACTTTAATGCAATAAAACAGATGGAAAGAAAGATTTAGCTTTCATGATAGATCAAAATATAAAGAATGATCTTATGGATACTACAAATTTTAGTACATAAACTTTACAAATTGATGTACCACCGATCACAAAAAAATAATTCATACATTCATTTATGTTGTTAAAATTTATCATGTAAATCTTATGTAGTAATTTTGGAGTAGATTTAGTATTTTCTAAATACGAATTCAGGAGTGATGAAGACTATAGGCACATACCTAGGTCCGAAGCATGCATTCGAATATATATATCCTGTCCATTAGCATCGTACCCGTTTAAAATCTATCTAATATCAATTAGATCCCCATACCAGATGGCGCAGGCATTTCCTCCATCTCTGATATCTGAGTTTGAATAGCCGTACAGTTACAATCATTCAAACATTTGACTTTGCATTCCTCAAGATTCATATTTACGTTCACCCAAGAATTCGTGGTATCTGGCAATTTGAGATCAACAAATTTTTTAAACCCAATTTTATCCTAGCAGCTCAATTGTGTTCTGCGTACACATCCCTTGGACCACTCATCTGGGCTCCATGTCTCTTGTGACTTAGGCTTGAATCCTTCTAGACATTGACACATTAATTATACTTGTCACAATTGTCTTTTGGATAAGATGCATACACTCCCAAATTTTTATCCGTTTCGATCAACCACTCAAGCAAGTAGCTGGTTTGGTTCAAAACTAGAATTGAGATTACAGACTTATTTATCAAGTAGAATATGTAGTATACCTCTTCCTTATTGGAGACAAAACTGTAGTTGAAAACCTGGTTGGTCTTTAAGTCTGGTATACCACTGAAACCATGGCCATTCCATAGGCTCGTTCTGAAGTACTTTTCCGAGCCTTTCTTCATTACTACCTTAGGGTAATTATTATGTTGAATCGCATAAGTCAGTTCTCCAGGAGATGGATCATCTGGACTCTTCCATGCAAATAGGCGCCATTCCAGACCAGTCCTTGAGTCCCATCCAAGCTTCATCCCTAGTAGCAATGTATCACAAGGATAGTTGAAGCTTTGCCACAAATAGTTTTCTGGATTTTGTTCTTTCTCATTTCTTACTACTAGATTTCCAGAATCTAAAAGCTGTAGTATGGGATTCGAGGCCTGTTTTGTTGAATTTGCATACCAAACTACAGTAGTGCTATTCTGTCTGAGAAGAACAAGATTCCCTGAGCTGTTTACCATTATTAGAAATAGAGGTTGGTGATGTGATGAAAACTGCAGCGAGGTTGCTGATGTGATGCAGAGAGGTTGCTGATGTGATGAAGGCTGCAGTGAAAGTATACGACTTGTAGCTGGATCATTGACTTCTTGTTTTTGTATTTTATCATTAGTGGATTACAGCTGTCATTTTTCATTTGTGTAATTATTAGTGGAAGTAGTTTGTTACAGGACTAAGTGGAGTTAGTTACTTGATCTTATCTTCTTGTATACCTTTGGTTGATCTATATATAAGGATTAACACCGTAATAATAAAGTTATGTAAGCATTTTTTAACATTCCTCGAGTTCTTTCTCTGTCTCTAATATCTCTCTGTCTTTTCTCTTCTTTCTTGCTTGAACACCATTAGAGCTTGCTATTTTGTTATGGTATCAGAGCAAATACTCCATTAAAATTTGTTCATCTCAGATTTTCTTTCTTGGTTCCTACTGAGAACTCTTTCTTCTTTTCATCAAACTATACTCTTCAAAAATGGCTTCCACTGAAGCTGTTGTTACTTCTTCTATTCCTAATCAAGGTACTCTTGTTCCTATTGAGAATTCTCGAAGCCCCTACTATCTCAACAATGGAGATCATCCTGGAGTTTGTATAGTACCAGATCCTCTCATTGGAGACAATTATCAATCTTGGAGAACTTCTATGACTCAAGCACTTTCAGCAAAGAACAAGCTAGGGTTTGCAATTGAAACAATTTTGCAACCTAATGATCAATCAGATCCTGTCTTTTCTGATTGGCAAAGATGCAATGATTTAGTCCTTTTCTTGGATTACAAATTGCTTATCACGCTAGATCTATGCTACTGTGTTGTATGCTCACACAAATAAAGAGGTTTGGGATGACCTGCAGTAGAGGTACAGCCAGAGCAATGGCACTAGAGTTCATCATTTGAAGTAGGCTATAGCCTCTCTTAAGCAAGAAAGCTTATCTGTAAGTGACTATTTTACTCATCTTAAAGGTCTTTGGGATGTATTTCTAAACTATAGACCTATACCTAGTTGTACTTGTGATGCAAAGTGTGTATGTGGTTTAATCAAGACCTTGATAGAGTATCAACACTATGATTATGTTCATAGTTTCTTAGTGGGTTTGAATGAGTCATATGCTACTGTGAGAGGCCAAATTCTCTTGATGGAACCTTTGCCTAGAATAAATAAGGTGTTTTCCTTAATCCAAAACCATGAAAAGCAAAAGGGAGTAGGGATATTACCTTTACCCAATGGATTACCAAGTGTGGAGACTACTGCTCTTATTTCTAGGATGGACAATGGGGTGAATCAGACCTACACATATCCTAATGTTGGACCCAATGCACTTCTATCTTGTTTTGACAACACTAGGCAACCCTAATACCCTAGAAAAGACAAACCTACTTGTACCCATTGTGGATTTAAAGGTCACACTGCAAAGAAATGCTACAAGTTGCATTGTTACCCACCAGGTTTTCGTGGAAGAAACACTAGTAATAATGGCAACAGAACCATTACAGTAGCTAACCAAGTGTCAGGTTCTTTTCCTATTCCATCAGTTCCTTAAGATGGAAATCAGAACATCAACAATTTGACAGCTCAATGTCAACAATTACTCAACATGTTGACTGCTCAAACCTATTAGAATTGCCCTTAATCTGATTCATCCAATGCGTCTACAAGCCAGCCTTCTGTCAGCCAAAGTCCATATCAAAATGCACACCAAGCTGCTATTGTGACTCAACCATCTTCACAACCCCCATCAAATATGGCAGGTACTCCTATGTGTCTTGCATCTTATAGCAAACCAAATTTAAGCCATTTTATTTTTTCTAGCCAATATATTGACAAATCCTCTATTTCTCATACTGATTAGGTCATTGACACTGGTGCAACCGATCACATGGTCATTACCTCTCAATTTTTTACTAGTTTGCAGGTTGTACACAATGTTAGCGTAAATTTACCAAATGGTCAGTCTATCATAGTAACACACATTGGTTCTGTGCAAATTAGTTCCACATTACTTCTTATAGATGTTCTATGTGTTCCATCGTTTGACTTCAATTTAATTTTAGTCTTAAAACTCACTTTTTCTCTTCATTGCTGCATTTTCTTTCTGTCCAATTACTGTTTTATACAGGACCTTTTCCAATGGAGGATGATTGGTATAGGTAAACAATACAATGGACTCTACCTTTTGGATCTCTCTCCTTCTTCCCATCATGTTGCAGCTATTACTACTTCAGATTCTAGCTTGCACAATTTTTTGTATAATCTTAGTTCCATAAAACAATCTAATAATGACTTTCATGTTTGGCATTGCAAACTTGGTCAACCTGCTTTCTCTAAAATGTCTTTTCTTTCCAGTGTATTGCCTAATTTTTCTCATTCTCAAGACAAAACTGCTGTCTATATAGTTTGCCCTTTGGCAAAACATAAAAGACTTCCTTTTCCACATCATAATAATCTCTCACCTTGTGCTTTTGATCTTGTTCATGTTGATATTTGGGGTCCCTATCATGAACCTACTGTTGAAGGTTACAGATATTTTCTAACTCTAGTTGATGACTATACTAGTAGTACTTGGATCTATTTGATGAAATGCAAGTCTGAAGCTAGACCACTTTTAGCTTCTTTCATTACCATGATCCAAACACAATTTGGTTGTCAACTTAAACAGCTCAGGAGTGATAATGGACAGGAATTTCAAATGCTTGATTTTTATGCATCAAAGGGCATTATTCATCAACATAGTTGTGTTGAGACACCTCAGCAAAATTCTGTTGTTGAAAGAAAACACCAACACATTCTCAATGTTGCTAGATCCCTTTGTTTCCAATCAGGCTTACCACTTAAGTATTAGGGCCATTGTATTCAAACAGCTCTTTACCTCATAAACAAACTGCCCTATCCCATTCTGTCAAATAAATCTCCTTATGAAGCTTTATTACATAAATGTCCCTCTTACTCCCATCTCAAAGTTTTTGGATGTTTGTGCTTTGTTTCTACTCTTTCTCTTCACAAAACAAAATTCACTCCTAGAGCTAAACCATGTGTTTTCCTAGGTTATCCTTCTAGTGTCAAAGGATACAAAGTCCTTGATTTACACACACATCAAATTCTTAACTCCAGAGATGTTGTCTTTCATGAGGAAATTTTCCCTTTTAAGTCTAAATCTGTTTCTTCAGATCTTTCCACATTTCTTACACCTTCTACTTCTTATGATTCTGTTTTCACTTCTTAATCTGAAGAAATTTTTGTTCCTTCAACACCTCCACATCATGTTAGTCCTTGTTTCCCTTCCTTATCACCAATTGATGCCACCACATCTCCTTCTTCTCATTCTGCCCAAGATATTTCTTCCCCACCTGCCTCCCCTCCTTTTTTGAGAAAATCTTCTAGGCTTACTAAATAGCCCACTTATCTCCAAGATTATCACTGTCACCTTGCAAAATCTACATCTTTTGTCCCAACCCCCATTCTACCCCTTATCTTTTATCTTCAAACATTTCCTATGCTCACTTATCCCCTTCCCATAGGAAATTTGTTCTTGCAGTTTGTACCATCTCAGAACCCACTTCTTTCTTCCAAGCCATCAGAAGTAGTGGTCGTAACTGGTAAGATCCGCAAGGGAGACCTTTGGGATGACCCGGTTGAGCTTGAAGAAGAAGTGGCTGGAAAGTCTTCCTCGGATAATATGGAAGATGGATCTCCTCGGAGAAGGCTCGACACATAAATGAGCTGAGGGTCTTGCCCTGCCACCTTAGGAGGCTGGATAATAATATACTTTCGGGCCTGGGTGGCCCGCTTTTGTTGACTCGGAGCCTAGAAGAAGGTGACTCGCGCAGACAGCTAACTCCTTTTCAATAGAAAGGAATAGCCAAACCAAACCAGCTAGCTGGTCAATCTCAGAGATCTTATCGGCCGGCAACCCGGAGACGGACGACCACGGTCCCGACCTTACCAACACCGAAGGTGTACTAATCAATGAACCCTCGAAACCTACTTTCTTTTCTGACAAAATAAACCAAGCCTAACCGGTCACGACATGTTGTTGATATTGATTGAGTTTGAGGGACTTTCGCTGACTGAATCCATCCATAAACCTAGACCCCGGCAACCCTCGTAACCAAAGCGTCATGACAACATCCAAGGGTGAAAGCCCTCAATGGCAAGTAGCTATGGCAGATGAACTTACTGCCCTTGCTGCCAATAACACTTGGTCACTCCTTTACCCCCTGGTAAAAACCCTATTGATTGCAAATGGGTTTATAAAGTCAAGCTTCAGGCAGATGGCACCTTGGAAAGGTATAAAGCTAGACTTGTTGCAAAAGGGTACACTCAATAAGAGGGTCTTGATTACTTAGAGACTTTTTCTTCTGTTGCCAAGTTCTCTACTGTGAGACTCTCCTTGCTATAGCTTCTGCTCAGAATTGGTCCCTCACCCAACTTGATGTCAACAATGCATTTTTGCATGGTGATCTTATTGAGGAAGTGTACATGGACTTGCCTCTTGGTTTTCCCAGCAAGGGGGAGACAAACCTAGTGTGCAAACTAAATAAGTCTCTTTATGGCTTAAAGTAGGCATCCAGGCAATGGCTTGCTAAATTTTCTACTACAATACTAAAGCAAGGCTTCATTCAGTCCAAGAGTGATTATTCTCTATTCACCAAACTCCAAGGTACTACTTTCATTGCTCTACTAGTATATGTAGATGATATCTTGCTAGCTAGCAACAACATTGAGGCAGTACATACTCTCAAGAATTCTCTTCATGTTGAATTCAAGTTAAAGGATCTAGGAAATTTAAAATCTTCCTTGGCTTAGAAGTAGCAAGATCCACAAAGGGAATTTCCTTATGCCAAAGGAAATATGCACTAGATATTCTATCTGACAGTGGAATGCTAGGATGCAAACTAGTCACAACTCCTATGGAACAGAACTTGAAGTTATGTCAATCAGATGGGGATTATCTTGATGATCCTTCTACATATTGAAGGTTGGTTGGTAGATTATTGTATTTGACAATAACAAGACCAGACTTAAGCTTTGCTGTGCAAAAACTGAGCTAATTCATGGCTAAACCTACCAGTGTGCATCTTGTAGCAGCCCACAGAGTCTTATAGTATATAAAGGGGTCATTAGGTCAGGGATTGTTCTTTCCTAGTCACATTGATCTGCAATTGAAGGCATTCTCAGATTCTGATTGGGCAAGCTGTCCAAACACAAGAAGATCTGTGAAAGGGTATTGTGTATTTCTTGGAGGTTCTTTGATTTCCTGGAAGTCAAAGAAGCAACATACAGTATCAAGGTCTTCAGCTGAGGCAGAATACAAGGCAATGGCCTCTGTAATGTGTGAATTAATGTGGCTTTTGCCACTGTTGAAAGACTTTCAAGTTGATCACTCAAAGGAGACTCTTCTTTTCTGTGACAGTCAGGCAGCAATCCACATAGCATCTAATCCCGTGTACCATGAGAGAACTAAACACATAGAACTGGACTGCCATTTAGTTAGAGAGAAGATTCAAGATGGTCTTGTCAGAACTCTTCATGTAGCATCTCAGAACCAATTGGCAGATCTTATGACAAAGGCTTTAGGCAGTGCTTAGTTTCACTCTCTATTGAGCAAGATGGGCATTAACAACATATATGCTCCATCTTGAGGGAGATTATTAGAAATAGAGGTTGGTGATGTGATGAAGACTACAGAGAGGTTGCTGATGTGATGCAAAGAGGTTGCTGATGTGATGAAGGCTGCAGTGAAAGTATACGACTTGTAGCTGGATCATTGACTTCTTGTTTTTGTATTTTAGCATTAGTGGATTACAGCTGTCATTTTTCATTTGTGTAATTATTAGTAGAAGTAGTTTGTTACAGGACTAAGTGGAGTTAGTTACTTGATCTTATTTTCTTGTATACCTTTGGTTGATCTGTATATAAGGATTAACACAGTAATAATAAAGTTATGCAAGCATTTTTTAACATTCCTCGAGTTCTTTCTCTATCTCTAATATCTCTCTGTCTTTTCTCTTCTTTCTTGCTTGAACACCATCAGAGCTTGCTATTTTGTTAACCATCAACACGCCAGACGAGTCATTGATTGGGTTGAGTCGATTTGCAACCCAAACAACAATTTGAACTGGGATATTTTTGTACCATATTCCCAAGTAAAGATTCTTGGAACTACTAGGATTGAAGAAACCCAGTTCAAAGCTTCCATCTTTAGAGACCAAGGTCATGTTGTCTCTGAGGGACTGGGATTGAGTAATGCTGTTAGCAGCATCCGAGAATCTATAGAGGAAAACAAGAGAACATGAACTCATAAACAGAAAAGCAAGAATGTCCATGGCTTTCTGTTCTTAGAGCTCGTAGCCAATATGTTAAACTTAGACTCATTATAAGGAGCACTGGTGTAAAGACTTGGACCTAGAGGAAAATGTAGAATTTTCTAACAAGAGACTCTTTTTTTCTTTTGCTATACTTTTCTAACAAGAGACTCGCTTGTAAAATGATTCATTTGCATTCAACTTTCAAAAAATGTTATTTTCTATTCTATCATTTTCTCCAAACAAGGGAAAAATGAATATTTACTTCTTATCAATTATATTCTATCTATTTCATTCCATTATAAGTTTAAAGAAACAATAAATTTCAAAATTATTATGGTAAAAAATTGTGATTGGTGTATAATAAAAAATGATGTTAGTGGTGACCACATGTGAAAGTAATGTTATATTAATCATAATCCGTCACTTCAATAATAGTGAATTTTATTTTGTAAATTATTTTGCCAGTTGTTCTATGACTCACAAAATAATATTCTTTAAAAAGCATTTCTAAATTTTGTGGCACATTGTAACTGGGGGTTTAAGTTTAGATCGGGAAAGTGTAATTTCCCACGATATTTGCTTTTAATTAATGTTCTTTTCCTATTAAAATGCTTGCATATTCCTGCAGGTGTATCCAAACTCTTGGGAAAACTATAAGATTTTGCAATGCCACATGACAATTGGCATGTCTGTGGTAGTGTTTCTTCCACACCTCCTTTGAACAAAACACACAGTGAGTTAGCAGTCAAGCAGCTAGCTAGCATCGACGCACTGACACAACACAAAAACCCAACCCAACTCAAGAAATCTTCCTTATTGTTTGTGTGGTGGATAATAACTCTTAACTAAAAAGGTATGGCCTTGGCTTTGTCATCATTGAAACCATTGTGGTCCTCCTCCTCCACTTCATCATCATCTTCAACCCAAGAATCATTGTCTTCTTCTTCTTCCTTCAGCTACCGTCCTGCTGTTATTCTTCCAGCTAAGCTTCCATTTCTTTCTCTCTTATCTCTTCCACCCAGTTCATGCATCCGCATGCATTTTGCTTTGCACCAAAACCAGTAACTTAACTGTGAATG
>BKZX01017788.1:0-13459 GCA_014362285.1 Fagus crenata
TGTCGAATCAGAATCAGAATCAGTTGGGATGGGATCTTCTATGTCTTCCTTGTAGTACAAGCGGAACCCGCATTTCTTCACCTCTTGGGTCGTTAAAGCTGAAATTCTAAATCTAATGCCAATCTGACAGAATCCATTTGCATCATATTCCACCAATGATTTTGAAAATTTATCTTTGAGATTTTTATGATCACGATAGTACAGCAAAATGTGATCCGATGCAATGGTACTAGTTTTCTCTCCGCGTACTACCGTATCAATTTGTTTTCCATTGACTTCAAAACTGCACCAAATAGTTTTCTCACTTGTAATACCATCGGAAGAAAACACAGCGCAAAGAGCGATTCCCATAAAGTCATTACATAAATAAGAATAATGTAGTTTTATATTTACTTCAGGCCCCATACTTTGATGGCTAAACCACTCCGGAATTTCACTTCCAGGGATAACAATTCGAAAGTTATGAAATGGCCAGAATCCCTGAAACATACAAAAACAGGTTATATTTAGAAGTTAACGAGAGAGAGAGAGAGAGAGAGAGACCTGAGGGTTCCTTTTTATAATTGCGATAAAATAGTCAATAAAGCCTTGATTCTCAGACAATTTGAAGCAATTCTGAAGATCGAGCCCAGACACCTGATTTAGTCTTAATACATCTGGATTCATTTCCAGTGACTTACAACCTTGTGCATGAATATAAGTAATAGATAATGGAAGCTTTGGCAATGATTTAAGATATTTGCAATCAGTTACATAAATAACCCTCAATGTAGATAGTTGACCGAGGCTTTCGGGAAGGCATTCTAAATTATTTTTACTTAGATTCAAATGGAACAAGTGAGATAGTTGACAGAGGCTTTCAGGAAGGCAAACAAGCTTATTTCCACTTAAAATTAAACCTTCTAAAGAGAATAAGCTACCAATATCATTGGGGATTGCCTTGAGATTGCAGTCACTTAGATTCAACCAGGTCAAAGAACACAAACCCCATAGAGGGGACAATCCCACTGGATCTGGACTTATCGGCTTGGAATAAAAAGGGATGAGCTCATACCATGATTTATTAGACGATGAGAACCCCTTACATCCCTCCAAAGATAGCTTTTTAAGATTTTTCAAGAGACCAATGGAAGAAGGCAGGTGTCTTATAGCAGTTCCACTCACATCAAGTTCCTCTACATTTTCTGCATTCCCCAGATTCTCTGGCAGTCTCTCAAATTTTGAGCATCCAGAAATATCCACATCTTTAAGCAACTTTAAATTAAAAATGGTGCTGGGTAGACACACTAGATTTTTGCAATCCTTTAATTTCAATGAAGCTAGGCCAATCAAATTCTCAACTGATGTAGGAAGTTTTGTAATAGCAGTACTATCCAAGTAAAGCTTACGTACACGTTCCATATTTCCCTCGAATTCTGGAATTTTTTTTACTTTTGAGCAACCGGAGAGAATAAAAATCTCAAGGGACTCCATTTCAAACTTGCTTGGAAGACTTTTGAGGTTTTTGCAACCTTTTAAATTCAGAACTTTAAGCCTTTTATGTACTCCGATTGATGGGTGCACCCTAGATAAATTTATACAATCTTCAAGAACCAATTCCTCAAGATTTGGGATTTCAGTGAAGTCGGGAGTTTCAATCAATTTATGGGAGCTGTGCAAGTAGATGAATTTCAACTTCTCAAAAGACTGTTAAAAGCCCACAAAAAGAAGTAAAACAATTAGCATCTACAAAACCATATACCTTAATGAAACTTAAAAATAAAGTTGTATAAAAATTACTTAAATCACAATCTTACTTTTGTTCCTTTCCAAAGTCGTTCAATGTTACTGTTGCGCATGCAAAGTTCAATGAGCTCATTTGATTGGAAACTTGATGGCAATGATTTTAAAGGGCACCCACTCCAATCAAGAAATCTTAAGCTATCAGGCAGATGTTTGAGATCATACATAAGTTGAACACCAGGAAGTATCAGCAATTTTAGATATTGCATCTGTGAAAAGGCTTCAGGATTCCAATCTACCTTCTTTGGTTCAGACAAATATAGGACTATGCCTTGAACTGCCTTTGTTCCCTAATAATTAGAAAAAAAGGATAAGTATAAAATGCATGATTACTGGAACTATTATTGAAACTTGAACTTTGTTGTTCTTAAATAAAAATGTTAAATAATATAATAAGTTATATGCTTAGATTCTTTAAAAAAAAAAAAATCTTACCGTATTTTTTGTTAGCACACTGTTAATGTCTTTATACAACCACAATCTACTACGCTTTCCAGGATCTTGGAGGCACTCTTGACGAACTATGTCCCGACCCATTTCTTGTAGCAAATCATGCATCCACAAATAATTTTGATTCATCTGATATTTCTTTTGCTCAATCTTTAAGAGAGATTTCTCACAAAGAACACTTAATCCAATATTAGGGTAAAGCTCAAGATAACCAAGTATTTTTATGACATGATCTTGATCCATGTGATTAAAAAAACATGCAATATTTAGGAAAATGTTCTTCTCTGGATCTTCTAGTCCATAAAAACTTATTTTAAGTACATCGATAATTTTTCTATTAGGAAATTCCTTGAGCCTATGTAATTCACTTTTCCAATCATCAATACTTCTCTTAAACAAGAACGAACCCAAAACCTCAAGGGCTAAAGGAAGGCCCTTAGAATAATGTACAAAAGCTTGGGATAGTTGTACATAATCTTCAGGAGGATGGTCTTTTTTCAAAGCTTTCAAACTAAAAAGTTGAAGAGAGTCATCATTAGTCAATGCTTCGACCTCATATATTTCATTTACTTCATGTTTCACCAACAAATGCTTATTCCTTGTTGTTATGATAACTCTACTACCTGGACCAAACCAATCATTCTTCCCGGCTAACTTCTCTAATTGGTCCAATTCATTTACATCATCAAGAACAAGAAGAATCTTTTTGTGACGTAATCTTTTCTTGATCATGAGAACTCCATTACCTACATCATATATATTCACATCTCTTTCATTCAAAAGTTCATTCAAAAGTCTCTTTTGTAATTGAACTAAACCATACTTTTCAGAATTTTCTCTAACATCAGTAATAAAACTACAAGCTTCATATTGATTGGAAACCCTTTCATAAACAACTCTAGCAAGAGTAGTCTTACCCATTCCCCCAGGGCCCCAAATTCCAATAACGTGAACTTCGCTCGACCCTATAGCTAAATGTGACATCAATTTCTCCACTCTGGTATTTATTCCTATTAATTCCTTGGTATCTACGGAGAACATATTACCCAATTTATTTGATATCACATCCACAATTTCTTGGATAACTTTTGTCTCAGGCCTACAGAAGAGAGAACAATAATCAATGAGTCTAGCCTACCATTACAGGACCCAAAATAAAAATTTAGTAGAAATATAGCATTCAATTAGTTAGTAAAAACTGAAATTCGGACTACTAAATGTAACTGAATGCTTCAAGCAAAAATTGAAAGAACTACACATATAAGTGTTGTGTAACTATAAAACATTTTAACAATACAATTATGGACTGCTCCTTGACTCCTTTCTTAATTCTCAAGATCCAGGCATTCCAAAAATTAATCAGATTATTTAAAGGGGTGGTGGAAGAAGAAGAAGCAACCTATGACTATGAGAGATGGAAAACGAGTAGATGCAAAATATTCAGAAATGAGGAAACCACTATCTTAAGTAATATGTCTACTTAATTAGGAATCTGCTTTAATTACTGAAGTTCCATTCATTAACTTTCGGGAAAGAACAAAGGAAAGAAAAGAAGTTTCATTCATTAACGGTAGACGCCTTATTATAATGTAAAATCCGGAATATTTTGAAAAAAAAAATTCCTAAAATAATATAAGATTTTTTATGCTTTCTTCGAAATTATGTTAATCATCTACTATTATTTTTTTATTTTAATAATAAAATTTAGGTCATACATATATGTTACATTATAACACACGTGATTCAATATAATTGTTACAAGTCGTACAATGTGTTTCCATCATATGACTTGTTATTAACTACATTAAAAATATTTAAAAGTACTGATATAAATAAAACTTTATTATCAATGCTTTTTAATTTCTTACAATAAGTGGGGATGAGAATTTGAATCTCAATTCTCTCTATGGAGGATTTAGTACCATGACTTTTGTTTTTGATAAAATTATATTTTATACAATTAATGTAATTCAATCATGTAACTTAAAAGAAATTTTTTTCTAATTTTTTTCTGTGCAATTGAACTGCATTATCTGTATGTATAAAATGACTTATCCACGATGACTAGCCTCTTCAACATATAATTTCTTTAATTAGTAATTAAAATGGTGAGGTCTAGGCTTTAGCAACCTTAATTTTCAGACGTGGACTTTGACAAGAGAAGTTTGTAGTTAAATTTGTCTGTCTTGTGGAAGACCAGCACAAGGAAAATTTGATTTTTAAAGATAAAAATCTCTTCATCACTCTTTGTTTTTCTCTTACGTTCCATCTTTTAAGAATTTTTTATGTATTTTATTTTGACAATTTTAAGCTCATGATATTATGTAATTCAAATTCTGAAATTTTATTTAAACTATTTAATGGGAAATATTTTGTAAATTAAAAACGGAACCATTAAATCCTATTCCCTTTATGGTAGCATAGATTACATAACCTATATAACATGCACCAATTAAATACAGAATATATTATAGTCAAATTCATGCTATATATATATATATATATAAAGAGTTGTTTGAAACATATGAAAGAAAGAAAGATCTCAAACTAAGTTGTGATCCTAGATTCCTAGTTAATAAAATACGCATACTATACTGTATATCCATTGTATTTTTTTCTCCATTTTTAATTACGTCTATATATAAAATGACTTATCCACGATGGCTTGCCTCTACACTCTTCAGCATATAATTTCCTTAATTAGTAATTAAAATTGTAAGGTCTAGCTACCTTAATTTTCAGATGTGGACTTTGACCAAAGAAGTTTGTAGTTAAATTTGTCTATCTTTGGTGAGACTAGCAGAATTTTATTTATTTATTTATTTTTTAAAGATGATAAATTTATAATTCAAAAGCTTTCAAAAATCTCTGGTTATGTTGGCTTTAAACAAAAAATGCAAATTTTACAGTCTAAAAAATCTGCTTAAATTAAGGTCAAAGTTCTTGAAACTTTCTTCAAACAAAGTAGGGTAAATCAGCCACATGAATTCGTAATTGTTATAGCTAAAGCAAGTAATCATTTCAAATTATTGAGAAAAAATACAAAATAAATACTGTAATAAAATTTTTTTAATGAAGCAAGTAGTTTGCTTAATCTTTTCAGGGCTCCACAAAGTCCTAGTGCATCTCAAACTATTGATTCGTATAATATGTTCTATTTATATATAGCAGTGGTATGCTATTGCACAAATTCATTAGAAGGTAATATGTAAATTATAACTATTTCACTAGCATCACTGAAATTAAACAATAAACAGTAAAAAATAATACAACAAGTTATGTTGTGGAAGCTGATCATGTAAGATTGGATTTTTATCAAATCAGAAATTATTGTAAATAATTTAAATAAATAATGATTTTAAATGATTAAAATATTACTTTAAACCTTTTAGAATTTTGATAATAAAGTCAAAATTGAAAGAAGTACCATGAATGTAGCTTTGCTTAAGATAATAATGGAGCTTTTTTTTTTTTTTTTTTTAAAAAAGAAAGGCTATATTTTGAATATTTAAAAGCAGTAAATATGTCAAATTGGATTACCTATCTAGTAAGTGCCACCCTTTGAGATTGGCCACCTCTTCTAAAGTGGCTTTCCAAGTTTGCACCTTCTCTTTGTTGTCCTTGAAACGTTCTTTGAGTTCAGCAAAGGATTGGCCAAAAGTACCCGTTTGTTTCCGTACGTTAGAAGGATCCACATCATAAAAAATTGGCAGAACCGTTGTTTTCATCACTTTCATGCATTCAATGATCTTTAAAAGCTCATCCAAACACCATGTAGAAGATGCATACTTTCTTGAGAGAATGACAATTGCAAACCTGGATTCTTCTATTGCTTTAAGGAGCTCTGGTGAAATTGATTTTCCTCTCTCAAGTTTTTCCTCATCTCTAAAGGTGAATATGCCCTTGTCATCCAAAGCCTTATAAAGATGGTCCGTAAAATTATTGCGAGTGTCCTCACCTCTAAAACTAAGAAAGACATCATATTTCCATGATGGTGTTGATGAAGATGAGGCTTTTTGAGTGCTCATGGAAGTCATAGGAAATATATTGGCAAATCTTGAGCTACAATAAAGGTAAAAATGTAGATTCAATTAAAATTGAAGAAAAAACTAAAAGGAAAAAAAAATCAAGGAAGAATAAAACGATTTGGTGTGGGATATTTTATTTCAAGGAGGGATTGAAAGGAGAGAAATAAAAGAAATGGATGAGTGCGAAAATTGAAAACTTATAGATCTGGGAAATGAAATTGCAACAATGATTGTAAAACTCAAAAACCTATGTGTCTGTGAGAGAAAAAAGCATTCACTCAAATGATCAAATCCTCTGTATGGGACAAGTCACAAGTCAAAAAATCATTTTTTCATCTAGGCATCTTCCAGTCAAAGGGCAGACTGGAAGTTATCAAAATGATAGGTGTGCAAGTGGCCATCTCTCTCTTCCTCACATCTTCTACGAAAAACCACTGAAAATGAGATCTATGCTTCTTTAATCAAGCATTAAGGGATAAGTCTCTATTAATCGAGTAAATGCAAGAGATTTGCTAATGACCAAAGCACTTCGTTCTTAGAGAAATCTCAAAGAGATATTGCATTAATCTAACGTCTAATTAACAGTAAAAACAAGAAGTTTAACAACCTAACAAACTTCTAAATACACCAATGAAAAATAAACACGTGTTGTAGCACATGACTTCACTTATGAACCACGTGCTCTGATTAAAATAAGAAACACTGTTGCTTCTTTCGTTTAATGGGATGACACTGTTTTATCAAAAATGACTTCAAGGAATTTTGTACTTTGATCGTTTATGAAAAGTTAGGAATGCATCGTATTTCAATGGAGATGTAGAAGAGGAAGATAATGATGATGAGGACAACGATAAGGCATTTTCAATGCTCATGGATGCCATTGAAAATATCCTAATAAATCATGAACCACAATTTGGATAAAAAAAAGTACATTCAATTAGAACTAAAGAAATAAATTAGAAGGAAAAACAATTTGTTGGGAATAAGAGATGGATGTGTTCAAGAAAATTAAGAACTTACAGATTTGGAGAATCGCAGCAATTAGTTGTAAAGCTCTAAAACCTCTTGACACAACGCTTTTGGATACAGTTTTTTCTTTTTTTTTTTGCTAAAACTTTTGGATACAGTTCTAATAGAAGAACTTCTCAATTAAATAGGGTATATCTTTTTGTGCTTAGGCAATGCTCTCACCTTTGTATGAGGGAGTGTTGCTATGTATTTCTCCCACATTTCTAGGAAGTTTCCCCGAATATTCCAACCTTTAATTTCTTTTTTCCGTACTACCCCCGACTAGTTATACTTGATTAGCAATTAATTTACACGTTGTATTAATAATCTTAAACATAATCTTAAGATGATAACCAGCTTTAAAATTTTGTTTACACTTTATATTGCTTTTTGTATAAACTTTTTTACTTGCTTGAAACTTTTAAATTTTCTTGGGATAAATACTTTATTGAAAATTTGATGGCAAATTCTCCTACACATTCTGCGTAACTTCCCGGATGGCCAGCTATTTAAGTCCTGTTCATATTGCTTTTTGACCAGCTTTTAAGTCATTTCATGAATAAAGGGAAAAGACTAAGCGATGCCCAGTGTTTCACGTGGTGCGTTTGCCTTCCCTTATTTTGTTTTATTCAATTATTTGCAGAACAGCACAAGAATCTGGCTCCTTGCGTCTTCTTTACGCGGTTGATGATGATGTAACCACAAGTTTCTGCAATAATGAAAATTGACTGTCGTCGGGGATGCTGCCTATAGCTGTCTGCTTGCCTTTGGTTATATTCCAGTTTATCAAAAAAGAAAAAGGAAAATTGAGTGTCGGTGTGTAAAAAGAGAGTTACACAGTGCTAATGCCTAATACTGTTATGTTATGCATTAGAAAAGTGATTGCATTTGATGCATGTATGTCTGCTGATAGTTTTGTTTAATTAATGAAAGTTTTTAGCATAATAGTAAATAAAAGTAATTCTATCTCTCTTTTTTATTTTTCATGGATGCGTCCCTTTTCTTAACTCTATGTGCAAGTCAATCAAGTCATTGATTCCCCACTTTCTTGAATGCGTCTCCTTTTCTACCAAGAAAACGAGTCTTTGAGTAATTTCGTGGTTGCCGAATGGGGTGGGGTATGTTGAAGAATTTAGGAAAGTTATAAGAAGTGTCCTTCATTGTTTTTTTTTTTTTTAATAGTAGAAAGTCTCCTTCTTAGTCTCTTCGTTTGCACAATTGAGGTATTTTTATTGCTCAAAAATACTCTTGGCTATCTGATATTGCAAATCTTCAACACCAGTATTTTTGACCCAAGTCACATAAGCGATTTAAAATTAAGATCGTCACTAATTGGATAATGCTACTTAGGTGTTAGAATATTAAATTTTTTTTTTTTTTTTAAGTAAAACTAATTCAGGTTTTATTAAATACACAAAAAATGATTATGCCGGTCCATAAAATAAAGTAATAATAATAATAATGTTAACAGGACGTCATACCTAGCAGAGCAATCAACTGAAGGATAATTAGACAATCAAATGAAATACATATACAAGATTGTTCTCTATTGGATTTTCTAAACAAGTATTACACCATCACTATATATCTTGACATAAAAACAGGTGAAGGATCCTTCATAATTAGTATAACAGATTTCCACCATGCTTTCAAACTATATAGCTTATAAGCACTAGAAATTATCTAGAGTGGAGGGGTAAAAAATCTATTCGGAAACTATTACCTTAAAAATTAACCTTATCTGTTCGGTTCTATTTAACACAATTACGAAAAACTTAAATTGATGACGAGACAGGGTTTTATTCTAGAATACCGCATTTAATGTGAACTAAATATCAAATTAATGTCAGGATCAATTAATGCTAACAAAATATCAAATTAGGATCAAGAGCATTAAAGTGTAAACAAAATATCAGGTTAATGTCAGGATTATTACAAATTAAGTGGGGGATAAACGATGCAAATGAGCTGTAAGTGGCAAGCATTAATGGCATTCAGAAAAAGAAGGAAGAGGAGGATAAGGGAAAGAGAGAAATATCTGTGAAAAAAAGGAGGATATAAATAGAGAAAAATGCAATGGTAAAGGGGTTCCTCGAATTACAATCTTAAATTTGAGAGAAAAACACTAAATAACATATTTTGTTCTTACAAGTTCTTTTTAATGATGGAATTATTAACAAAATCATCGGAGAGTCATAAGTTGGCCCCCACTAGGTTGACCAAGATTATCTGAGAGTTTGTGTCATTGTCTACTTCACAGGGTTCAGCTACATCAGGTTGCTGGGGAATTATTACAATTAGTTCGGACGTGTTCGGATCCAATCCACGAAGTAAGTTTCATCAGTATTGACTAGCCTTTCCCTTATTGATCAAAAAAATCCCACTTACATAGAGTGTGCTTCCACTGCTTGATTTTTTGATTACTTATATTTTCCTAATCTATTTATCACAATCAGTTTTATATGTGATTTCTTTCTTGAGAAAATTAAACGAATTATCATGGCTTTTGTATTTTCGTGAAAAAATTAATCCTTTCTCATATGTCAATTAATGGTTGCGTGTTGGATGTAGACATAAACTAATCCTGTCTCCTAAACAAAATGTTGGTCTAATGATGTCGTGCATATAGATGTGAGAAAACTTTCAAATTTCACACACCGTGTTTGATGAAATTGCTAAAAGAAATTGTGAACTTCTTTTTATGTGCTTCATGTGGCTCGCAATGCTTCCTCCCTCGTGTTTTGCTGTTTGATTTTAATGTTTAACAAATACTTAATGATTAATACATGCAATAATTTTAGGGGATTATTTTTTTTATATTTTTTTTTTAGTGTTTTACCTTTGCCCACTTTCAAGGAAAATTATCTCATGGGACAAAGAAAATCCTATCAACTTTCAGGGCTTTTTGATTTTAATGTTTAATAAATACATGATGATCAATACATGCAATAATTTTGGAGGATCTTTTTTATTTTAGCATTAATGTTTGTTGCACTGCTTGAGATTATTTATTTTAATCTTGAGAACTAACATTAATGCTACAATGAATTCTACACCTTCCTTTCTTCTTGCACAACAAATTCTACATGTTGTCTTCTTCTTCCATAATGAAGATATATATTTTTGTCTTGGAGTTCATTAATGATATAGGTAGTTTTCTTCCACAATGAAAATATATCAAGCAGCAAGAATAAAAATTGAACAAAACTTCTGTTAAAAAACATGATTGCCTAAGTTTGAGTGAGTGAAGCTAGGGTCTAAGGCCCTAAAGCCTGAAAAAAAAAAAAAAAAAAAAAAAAAAAAAAAAAAAAAAAAAAAAAAAGGATATTCTCCATTTCAAAATCCCTTCATTTGGTCCATTTCATGATATAGATTTTATTGTCTGAATCTAACAGTACTTGATTTCCTAAATTTGTCTAAATCTAATTTTTGTGATCTATCTTCTTCTTCAACAAATCTTAAATTATTTAATTTATCTATGCTATGTCTTAAATCATCATCTATTTTTTAATTTTCTTTCAATTTGCTAAAATTACATCTTGGTGGTGACACTATTTTTTCTTTATAAGAATTACTATATCTAGAGGAGCAAGAACTTGTGGACTTTCTAAAAGGCTGGAAATTTATGCTAACAGAACCATCTGGTTGTTGATCTATGTAGTCTAAGTCATCTTCTAAAGTATTTTGAACGGGAGTTGGTTGGGTAACATTTCTTAGTAGCCATTTATTCGGTAACTTGACATCCTTCCAATTAATTTGTGTAGAAACTTTAGTGTGAGAATCACTTGTACTAACTTGTAATAATAAAGTTTTTCCTTTTGGACTTTCTATCAAAGCTTAAGGCTCTAAAGTAGTTTTCATCAATTTGTAGTAAATTCTATAAACAATAACTAAAGGTTGTGCACCTTCTAACATATTATAACCTGAAGTTTCTATATCTAATTCTAAAGTTTGTAATATAGTTTCATTAGTTAAAGATACAGAAAAATTTGGATAACAATTAAAATAAATTGGTCCTTTGTAAATGGATGATTCTACCATTCCTAATAAAACATCTTGATAAATCTTAAATCTACCATCTCTTAAATATAAAAGAACACTAGTATTTAATCCTTGTCTTGTTAAAGGTTTGACAGCAACTTGAACTAAACCAAAATGTATAAATGAAAAGTTTGGTATATTTTTATCTATATCTTTACTATTAAGTAATTGAATAGTTTCAAGACTTTGTTTCAAAGAGAAAGTTCTTTCTACAGTTTTTATTGTGTAATTTGAGAGGAATGAAATGTTTGAAAAAGTTTTTTTCTTGTAAATTTTACTTTGTGGGACTAAAGGTAAATTCCAATTCTGCCAATTTTTCTCTGAACTAACTACGCTAACTTCTTCTTTATTAACTGTATCAGTCTTGGAGGACATCTAAGATCTAGAGTTAGAACTTCTAAGATTATCCATTTTTAAACTTACAAATTCTAAGGATTTCTAAGTTTTTATAGGGATTGTGAGACTTCCTTGAGGCTCTACTAGAACACTGCCTGGAACACCCTAAAACACCTATCCTCGGCTAAACACGCGCTTACCAACGCAGATGGCTCTTGAACTTGCTAACAGTCTCTACTCCAACACAAAAAAGCTTGGAACAGGCAAATCTAGCAATGAACATACCTAAGAAGACACTTGGCTCTGATACCATATTGACACCCAGGACAAGATAAACAGTATAATAAAGATAAGACACCTATAGAAGATCCACCGACAATATATGATTATTAAGCTATTTGGTACAATAAAAGGCATTGTACCAAGCAGCTTGATAATCATAATAATTAGGCCAAAATACACTGTTGGTCTCTAAAGTTTTACTTAGTGACGTTATTGGTCCCTAAAGTTTAAAATGAGCGCTATTAGTTTCTAAAATTTAAAATTGAGCGCTATTGATCCTTCCATCCAATTCCATTATTTTTTTGTCTATATGACTAACGGAGAGATGACGTGACATTTTTAAAATTACTTGACAATTTTTTTAAGAAAATCTAAAAATACACCTAAGCAAAATACCCATGGAGTGACTGGATCTATTTCTAAACCGTATACCCAACCCACATCTGCACTGCCAAGCCATTGTTCCTGCTCAGTGCTCTCTGATTCACAAGACACAGCGAGCCGGCTTGTATAATAATAGGCTTTCACCATTTGTGTTTAATCTCAGAAGCTATAGACTAAAACAAAGCTCACTAGTCTTTAATTCAGTCATTCACTGCTTTTCATCAGCTATGATGCCGGTGGGATGGACCAACACCACCTCATATGAATGGGTTGCACATAGACACACGCACAGAAAAAGAGAGAGGGTTATCTGATTATTTTACCTGTAAATGGCTTTTTACATGTGCTTATGTGAGATCTTTGACATCCATTCAAGAATTGATTTTGGTGGGGCTCCTGAACCTCATTCCCCAAATAGATTAGAAAAAATGAAAACATATCCATTAATTAAATCTAAATCTCAACATGAAATCATAAAATGACAATCGCTAAAAAAAATCTTTCCTTTCATGACCACCGAGAAGCTCAACAGTGTGAACAGATCGTGCATTAAGGGTACTAGTCCAACGCATTCTTGGCGTTCTCATACTCGGCCGCTTTGCTGGAACTTGGAAGCTTAGGAAAAAATCTATAGCTTCTGAGACTAGTCACGGAGGTGTGTGGGGCTTCTTACTGGCCGTGTGTGGGTAGCGCTGGAAGTGGGATGAACGAAGGTGTCGCCGAGGTTGAGGTTGCATCGATGGTGGGGGAGCTGCAGGAGGCGCTGGTGGGTTTGGATCTTCTCTATTTTTTTGGTCTGCAATCGGGTTTGGTATTTGGGTCGGGTATACAGTTGAGGAATGGATCCAGTCAATCCATGGTTATTTTGCTTAGGTGTATTTTTAGATTCTAAAAAAAAATTGCCAAGTAATTTAAAAAATGTGACGTCATCTCTCCATTAGACACATAGACAAATAAACTAACGGAGTTAGATGAAAGGATCAATGCTACTCATTTTTTAAACTTCAGGGACCAATAGAGCTCATCTCAAACTTTAGGGACCAATAGTACTCAGTGAGTAAACTTTAGGGACTAACAATGCATTTCAGCCTAATAATTATAACATTGGGGTGAAAAGTTTTGGCTGAATTTTCTGGGAGCCCAAGGTG
>BKZX01017848.1:0-10020 GCA_014362285.1 Fagus crenata
AAGAAAAAGTTGATTATGTGATTAGAAACATCTAGCATAAAATATATTTTCAAGACATGACAATGATGTAACAATAGTAATTGATAATACCTAAAAATCAGTGGGCTCAAACACGTCTCAACTCGAATGGACGAAGCTTGCACCGATGGATGAGTGTACATACAAAATAGAGAAAAGGTGAAAGAATGCACCAGCAGTGGTCCGACAGGGGGAGCCTCCGATGCTTAAGTCAAACGTTTGATTATCCAGAGCAAGAATAAGATTTTAGAGAGTATAGAGGTGAGAAAAAGAGTGTGTACCTTGGTTTGAGAAGTTTTCGCTTTATATAGGAGGCTTCAGATTTCTAGCCATTGATTGGCATTAAATGGGTTTTTATGCCCTGATTTGTAACCGTCTGGTCCTCTGGTCGTTGATTTGGGTCTTTTAATTATGTCATTGACTTTTCCGGTGTGGTGGCGTGTTTGGCGCGTGGGCGTAGTGCTGTGTACAGCTGGATCTTCGTCCAGTCGTCAGTGCCGTGGTGGCCGTCATTAAGGTTTAGTTTTGGTTAGTATCAGATGCCCCCTACTCCGTATCGTCATTGTCATGTCTTGAAAATATATTTTATGCTAGGGTTTTTTACGTAATTCGATGCATTTCTCGGGAAGTGGAGGCTTTATTTAATGAAGGGCGTTGCTTCAGGCGGCAAGCAACACATGTCGCTTTACGAGTGGCCGGGACGTACGAGGCGTCGTTTCGTCAGCGAAGAGGGGTTGCTTTGGGTGGCGAGTGACACATGTCGTTTTACGAATGGTCGGGGTGTACGAGGCGTCGTTTCGTCAGTTTTTTGGCAGTTTTTTGAATCTGTTGGGTTTTTGGGTAGGGTTTTTATACCGATTTGAATTAGAGGTTCCCTTATTCACAAAAATTTCAGAGAGAGTGTTTGGGTTTTTCTATTTCAGCATGAGCGTTTGGGATTTTCTCTCTGCTTTTCCAGTGAGTTTTCTCGGCCTTTAGCTTTTAAATTCGTGCTTTGTGATTTTTGTTTCCGTTCATTCTGGCGTCGTTGAGTCAATTGTTTAAGTTGTTCTTCATCGGCGTCTCTAGGTTCGTTGAGAGTAATTTAGGGCTGCCTCCGTTAGAAGGTTTCGTTTCCTCCGATAGTGTGCTCCACCGGCTAGCGGCGAAGCTCTATTCCATTGTCTATCCGGCTCTTAATACCTGGGAGGCCGTTAGAGGTCGAATGGCGGGGAATGAGGCTGAGTGGTCACTTTCGTTGTCCAAGGAGTTGCCAAAGGGTCTGTCCGGTGAGTCGGCTGAGAGGGTAGAGGGAGAGGTCTCGTCCGAAGCGACCCCAAGTACGTCGGGGGCTTGCCTGTTGCCTAGGATCAATAGGTCTTGGAAGGCCTTATCGTATTTTAGTAAAATAGGTCAAGACGACATTGATAGGATAAGGCGTCGTTATCAAATTCCTAATGACGTCGTCCTAAGGATCCCTGACTCTGACGAGAGGGCTTGTAGCCCTAAGTATGAGGGTGACGTTGCGTTTTATGAGGCCGATTTGCGGGCCGGTCTGCGTTTCCCAATGCAACCTTTTGTGAGAGAGTTGCTAGATTTCCTATCTTTGGCACCGGGGCAAGTGGCCCCAAATGGCTGGCGGACGATCATATCATGTATGGTCATATGGAGGGTTAACAGTAATGGACAAGAGGACCTCACAGTGGACGAGTTCCTCTTCTGTTACGAACCTTACCAGATTGCACTTTCGTCGGGTTTTTGAACGTTTAAGAATCGTGACGCCGACACTAGGATCGTCTAGGGGTTGCCTTCGTCTGATAGGATCTAGAAGGACGGGTACTTCTTTGTATGTGGTGACAACTGGGAGAGGCTTCCACAAAAGGATCCTAGGGATTTTATCAAAGTTCGTAGGTCATGGGGGACTCCTTCGTCACCTGATGTGTGTGTTTTTTTTTTTTTTTTTGTGTTCGTCCGTTGTCAATGTATGACTTGTTTCATTTCGTTTTGTAGTGTTGGATCGTCCATTGTTAAATTCTGTGTGGAAGGAGAGGATATCAAGAATCTTGGAGATTGAGAACCGTCGATACACCATTTTCATTGAGCCAGATCTCCTTGCTTCTTTCTCCTTCGGACCGGTGCCTAACCCTGTCGTCAAGGCTTTATTGAAGGCAAACTAGAAACGTAAGTTGCCCTTATGGTGCTAATACGGTTTTATGAATACTTGTACAATATTTATTTATTTATTTATTATTTTTTTTTTTTTATGCTTGCTTTCTTCTTTGCAAGGGCGGACACAATGAAGTTAAATAAGAGCAAACTGAGGCAACTTGCTCAGTCGGGGGAAGTGGCAGCTGCTCCTATCAGCCTGAAATGAAAGAAGGTTGACGAGGGATCCTCGAAGAGGGTGGAGGAGGCGCCTTCTCGTACTTCCGTCCAAGCTCCTGTCCCTCTTGTCCAGACGGTTCCGCCTGTCGTCATGGTGGATGTAGATCTTGCACCCCTATTAGACCCTTCTGTGGCCACTATAAATCAAAGTCCTCATGTTGCGATGGACAGAGCAAAGAGTCCCATATCTTCTAGGGATGTGGACGAGTATGCCGTCGCTCATATGGAAGACCTCTCATATCTTATGGTTCATTCGCTAATGCGAGTATGGTTTTTGTCCTTATTGCCTTTCTTGGTCTTCTCTTGCGTTCTTGCTTTTGATTTCCATGCATTTGTAGGGCCTAGCTGAGGCAATGGTGATGGGCCGAAGGTGCATTTCTGTGGAGGAGGATCTTGCCGCTCTTCGAGCTAAGTCTATGGCAGACGAGGCAGAACTGAAGAACGTCAGGAGGGCGGTCCTTGAGCTGTCGAGAGAGAGAAAGGACGCTTTGGACGAGGTGGAGAAGATGAAGGAGGAGTTGAAAGCCAGGGACAAGGATGTTGAAGTGGCGGTTGCAGCGAAGGACAAAGCCGTAGCTGATCTCCAGCACTTGGTCGGGCAGGTTGAGGGGTCCAAGGCGGCGGCAGTGTCGGAGTTTAGGGCGTCTAAACCCTTTGAGGACATCAACACGCGCTACTTCCTGTCCGGCTTTGAGGCTTTCAAGAAACAAGCCGTCCAACTTTTTCCTGGTCTGGTCTTCTCCGCCATTCAGCCGTATGGTGATGAGGATTCAGTGGTCGACGTCACTCAAGATCAGGTTGGCGACGATGATGTTTCGTCAAAGTAGAACTTTTCTTTTTTTTTTTTAGTTTAAGTTTTGAACAGAAAATTTTTCTTTTTGGTGGATGTATAAATTTCCGTTTAACTTTCTTTTTGGGAGCCCGAGTTTTGGGGGCGGTTTGAACAATTCCGTCTTTGTGACGGGTTAAGTTTTCTTATCTAATCTTCCGTTGTTTGTTTGATTTACAATAGTTTTGTGTAGCTTTAACTTTTTTTGGACAGTGCAATGAGATTGAGTTTGGTCTTCATGACCAATAGTTTTAACTGTATGGTTTTGATGACTCTATGTTTGGGCGATGCCTTCCTTGCCCACTCTTTTGATGATAGTTAATCTTGAGTTTCGGAAGATTGCATTATATAACTTGAACGTTTGGATGATATGGTTTATCACTAAAAATAGGCCGTATATTTTTCTAAGTTAAAAGATCGTGTTGGACGATATAGTTTAACTCTGAGTATCTAAGTTAAAAGACCATGTTTGGACGATACAGTTTAACTTTGGATATTTTTTCTGAGTTAAAAGATCGTGTTTGGACGATACAGTTTAACTTTGGATATATATATATTTTTTTCAAGTTAAAAGATCGTGTTTGGACGATGCAGTTTAACTTTGGATATATATATATATATATTTTTTTTTTTTCAAGTTAAAAGATCGTGTTTGGACGATGCAGTTTAACTTTGGATATTTTTTCTAAGTTAAAAGATCGTGTTTGGATGATACAGTTTAACTTTTTGGGTTACGTGGATGATATGTAGACATAGACTCAGACGCGTGATTTATCGTGGTTCGGCAATAGTGCCTACGTCCACCCTTATTTCTATCTTTTTATTCAAGGTATTTTTATTTTACAAGGTTGGTCCCTTTTTAGGGATAGTATTTCCTGAGGTGCTCGGCATTCCATGGGTGGGGTAGTCGTCGTCCACTCGTGTCTTCCAAGTGATACGTTCCCGGTCGTCGTATTTCTATGACTTTGTAAGGCCCTTCCCAGTTGGGGCCTAGCTTTCCTTGGGAGGGATCTTTAGTGGCTAAGGTAACCCTTCGTAGGACGAGGTCGCCAACTGAAAATTGCCTGGGCTTGACTTTTGAGTTGTAGTGTCGTGCCATTTTTTCTTGGTATCTCTTCATCCTTGCTTCTGCCGTTTCTCTAACTTCGTCGATCAGGTCAAGGTTGAGGCGGAGTTGTTCTTCATTTTGTTGGTTGTCATATGTCGAAGTTCGTAACGTCGTCAGTCCGATTTCGACGGGCACTACGGCCTCGCTTCCATACGTCATTCGAAATGGTGTTTCGCCTGTTGGTGTCCTGACTGTTGTTCTGTAGGCCTAGAGTATGCTTGCGAGTTCTTCTAGCCATAGCCCCTTTGCCACCTCAAGTCGGGTTTTGATGAGTTTGAGTAATGATCGATTCGTAACCTTGACTTGTCCGTTGGCTTGTGGATGGCCCGGAGATGAATAATGGTTGTGGATGCCTAACTCTTGGGAGAATTGTTTGAATCTTGGATTGTCAAACTGTTTTCCGTTGTCGGATACAAGGACTCGTGGAATTTCGAACCTGCAGATTACGGCCTTCCATACGAAGCTTTGAATGTTCTTTTCTATAATAGTTGCCAGTGGTTCTGCTTCCACCCATTTGGTGAAGTAGACGATCGCGACCACCAGGAACTTGAGCTGACGCCTTCCAATTGGGAATGGACCCATGATATCCAACCTCCATTGTGCGAACGGCCAAGGTGTCGTCATGGGCGTTAGTTTTTCCGGTGGCGAGTGTAGTAGGTTAGTGAACCGTTGGCATCTGTCACAGTGTTGGACAAAGTTGTTGGCGTCTGCCTGCAAGGACGGCCAGTAGTAGCCTGCTCTGACGATCTTCTTTTGTAAGGATCGTGCTCCTGAGTGGTTGCCGCAGATGCCTTCGTGTATTTCTCTCAAGACGTACTTGGCCTCGTTTGGTGCTAAGCATCTGAGGTAAAGAAGGGAGAAGCTTTTCTTGTATAGTATTCCCTACAACATAAGAAAATGTGAGGTACGTACCTTTAATCGTCTGGCTTCGTGTCGATCATCTGGTAGTATCCCTCCTTGTAAGTATGAGATTATTGGTGTCATCCAAGAGATTTCAGTATGGATGGGGTTCACCTCGGTCGCTTGCAGGCTTGATTGTTTGACAATTTTGATTTGATCGTTTGATGTTGACGACGAGGTAGACTTGGCTAGTTGGTCTGCTTCTGTGTTTTGTTCTCGTGGTATGCGACTAAGTCTTACCTTTCGGAATTGGCTCATTTGGTATCGGACAAGGTTCAAGTATTACCGCATACGTCCTTCCTTTGCTTTGTAGTCTCCGTTCACCTGCCCTACAACGAGCTGGGAGTCGCTAAGCACGTCTAGCTCAGCTGCCCCCAGCATTTTGGCCATTTTGAGCTCGGTCAATAGAGCTTCATACTTAGCCTCATTGTTGGTGATTGAGTACTGCAGTCACACAGCTTGTCTGATGATGTCACCTTCCGGCGATTTCAAGACTATCCCGATTCTGCTTGCGTTTTTTGTTGACAACCCATCTATATTAGCCGTCCACTTCGATGTCTGTTCGACGTCTTCCTTTGGTTCGTCGTCCTTTGAGGTAAATTCTGCTATGAAATATGCCAGGGCTTGAGCTTTGATTGCTGTTCATGGCCGATAGTCAATGTCAAACTCGCTAAGCTCGATTGACCATTGAATGAGTCATCCAGCGCGGTCAGGTTTGTTCATTGCCTTCTACAGTGGGTGGTTGGTGAGTAGTACTATTGTGTGGGCTTGGAAGTACGGGCGAAGTTTCCTCGCTGCTGTCACTAGGGCGAATGCCAGCTTTTCCATAGGTGGGTATCTCTCCTCCGCTCCTCTGAGTGCTTGACTGGTGTAATAGATGGGTAACTGTCGTCTTTCTTCCTCTTGGATCAGTGCAGAGCTGACGGCAGTTAGTGATACGGCTAGGTATAGGTATAGCTCTTCGCCTTGTTTAGATGGACTAAGCAAAGGTGCTTCTGTTAGGTACCTCTTGAGCTCCTCGAATGCTTGCTGGCACTCGTCCGTCCATACAAATGCTTTCTTCAATGTCTTGAAGAATGGCACTTGTCTGTTGATCGAGACATGAATCGATTCAGTGCGGCTACTCTTCCCGTCAGCCTTTGGATTTCTTTGGTGGTTTTTGGTGGTTGCATTTCTAAGATTGCCTTGATCTTGTCTGGGTTTGCTTCTATGCCTCTCTGCGAAACCATAAAACCAAGAAATTTGCCTGAGTAAACACCAAATGCACACTTACTAGGGTTCAGCTTCATCTGGTATTTGCGGAGTGTTTTGAACGTTTCTCTGAGGTCGTCCAAGTGATCGTCTTCTTCCTTGGACTTTACCAGTATGTCGTCGACATAGACCTCGACATTTCTGCCGATTTGGTCGTGGAACATTCTATTCATCAGTCGTTGGTAGGTGGCTCCTACGTTCTTTAGTTCGAACGGCATCACTTTGTTGCAAAAAAGTCCTCTGCTTGTGATGAAGGATGTCTTCTCTTGATCGCTCTCGTCCATCACTATCTGGTTGTATCCTGAAAAAGCATCCATAAAAGTTAGAAGCTTATGGCCAGCTGTCGAGTTGACTAGCTGGTCTATCCTTGGAAGAGGGAAACTGTCTTTTGGACAAGCTTTGTTTAGGTCGGTGAAGTCGACACACATTCGCCATTTCCCGGTATTTTTCTTTACCATGACTACGTTGGCAAGCCAGTCAGGGTAGAAGACTTCCCTGATGAAGTTTGCCGCTAGTAGTTTATCCACTTCTTCCATGATGGCGTTATTCCTTTTTAGGGTGAAGACCCTCCGTTTCTGTTTTACTGGACGAAGAGTGGGGTTAACATTTAATTTATGAGAGATAATGGAAGGATTGATACCTGGCATGTCTTCATGACTCCATGTGAAGACATCCATGTTGTTCTTAAGAAATTGGACGAGATATTCTTTTATCTTCGGAGGCAGGTTAGCCCCGATTTTGGTTGTCTTTTCTGGGTGCCTGTCTTCCAGCTCTATTGTGTCTAGCTCTTCAGATGGTTTCACTAGAATCTTTCGCTCTTCTATAGTCATTGTCTGATTCTGTCCTTCCGATCCTAGGGAGGCGAGGTAGCACTCTCTGGCAGCTACCTGGTCTCCTCTGACTTCCCCTATACCGTGTTCAGTGGGGAATTTGAGGAGGAGATGATATGTGGAGGTCACAGCTCACAGCCGGTTGAGCGTAGGTTGTCCAATGATCGCATTGTAGGCTGATGGGCAATTGACAACGAGAAAATCGACAGTTTTTGAGACCGTTTTTAGGTGGGTGCCTACCGTGATTGGTAAGGTCACGATGCCGACTGGGCAAACCTTATCTCCTGTGAATCCCACAAGTGGTGCATCCATGGGGCGTAGTTTGTCTTTGTCGAGTCTCATTTGTTGATAAGCTGAAAGGTAGAGTATGTCAGCCAAGCTTCCGTTGTCCACCATTACTCGCCTAGTAGTGAAACCTGTAATGTTAATTGTTATTACGAGGGCATCATCATGTGGCTGATGGGTGCCCCTGGCATCTTCTTCGCTGAAGGATATCACTTGATCATCGAGGCGGGCATTCTTTGGGGGTCTTTGGACGACCATGATGTTGTGCACCTGTCGCGCATATGCTTTTCTCGAGGCTCGGGAGGTTCCTCCAGATGCCGGTCCTCCTGTGATGGTTCTGATTTCTCCAACGGGCCCGGGCTTGTTGTTTTCAGTCTGTTCCTTTTGTGCTGGAGGTTTCGTTGGACGACTGTTGGAGGAACGGCTGACATATTTTTTCAACTTACCTTGTCGGATGAGTGTCTCCACTTGCTCCTTTAAGGCTACGCAATCCTCCGTGAGATGTCCATGATCCCTATAGAACCTGCAATACAAATTTTTAGGTCAGCTGTTAGGATCTGAACGTATTTTACCTGGCCACCAAAGTGAAGGGTCGTCCTGTATCTGCAAAAGGAGTTTGTCGATAGGTGTATTTAGAGGTGTGAAGCTGCTGAATTTCACTGGGGGAGCGGTTGTTCGTTTACGCTTCGAGGTCTCGGTGAATTTTGGAACCTTTTGTTTGGCAGGTTCCTACTTGCGGGCTTCAGTTTCTCTTCGTCTCTTCGGGGGAGGATCGTCCATAGCTTCCAGGGTGTCCTCAGCATTCATGTGTTTTTGGGCTTCGTACATGAGCTCTGATAGGGTCTCTAGGGGGTCTTTGCAGAGATCATAGAGGAAATCTCCTTTTCGTAGCCCCGCCATGAATGCGGTTACTGTGATGTCTTCCTTTGGGCGATCGATCTTCATCGTTTCTTCATTGAAACAGTGTACGAATGCCCTTAGTGATTCTCCCTCCATTTGCTTGACGCTGAGCAAGTGAGTGGATGGTCGTCCTCTTCGTTGGCTGCCAATGAAGTGGTCGATGAACGCCCGGCTCAACTGAACGAATGAGCCGATTGATTCTGATTCGAGCTTGTTGAACCATACCCTTGCTGATCCCCTTAGTCCCATAGGGAATGTTCGGCACATTATTTCTTCGGGGACGGCCTGCAACTGCATGATTGTCTTGAATGCTTCTAGGTAGTCAAATGGATCCTTGGTTCTGTCCAAATTTTCGAGTAGTGGCACCTTGAATCTGGATGGAAGCAAGAAATTGGCAATGCTTGGAATAAATGGTGAATCGACCCGATGTATGAGGTTGTCCAAGTTACGGGCGGCCTTCGCTTTCAGGCTGTTCTTCATGTCTCCCATTTGCTTCCTCATTTCACGTAATTCTTCTTCCTGGCGGGCTGTTTTATCGCCCAGACCTCTCGACGATCGAGCTAGGCGATTGGGTTGTCTGGACGAATGGTCCGGTTGTTTGGTGGACCGAGTCAGTCATTCAGGCTGCTTGGACGACCGTTCATGCTATTCTGACTTTTTGGGCGGCTGGTCTGGTCGTTCAGGCTGTTTGGATGACCGAGTGGTTCTAACCGTCCTCTGCCGGCTGGGATGGGCGGAGCTTCCCGCGCTTTCCGCCCTACGTCCGTTTTGGGGTGGGGTTTTCTCCGCCTTGTCTACCCTGCGGCGTGTGATTTGATGGTTGTCAGCTTCTTGGTCATTCGACCCGTTTTCTCCCCGCGGAGGGGGTTGGTTGTTGTCACGGGGGGTTGAAGGCCCCTTCTTGATGGCCTACCACAACTTCTGGTTCTGGCGGGATGTCTCTCAAGCAAGGTCTTGAATGTTGGTTGCAATAGCCTGCATTTGTCTCTCGATCGGGGTCATGGGAGGATTAGCGTTGGTCCTATCATTGGGGGCTCCTTCCATGATCGCGATTGATCCGTGTGCGGCCCTTTTTGCTCTAAGAACGACAATAGACTATTAAGTCGTCCCCACAGACGGCGCCAACTGATAATGCTTAAAAATCAGTGGGCTCAAACACGTCTCAACTCGAATGGACGGAGCTTTCACCGATGGACGAGTGTACCTACAAAATAGAGAAAAGGTGAAAGAATGCATTGGCGGTGGTTCGGCGGGGGGAGCCTCCGATGCTTTAGTCAAACGTTTGATTATCCGGAGCAAGAATAAGATTTCAGAGAGTATAGATGTGAGAAAAAGAGTGTGTACCTTAGTTTGAGAAGTTTTCTCTTTATATAGGAGGCTCCAGATTTCTAGCCGTTGATTAGCATTAAATGGGTTTTTATGCCCTGATTTGTAACCGTCTAGTCCTTGATTTGTAACCGTTTGGTCCTCTAGTCCTTGATTTGGGTCTTTTAATTATGTCATTGACTTTTCCGGTGTGGTGTCGTGTTTGGCGT